>PVIY010012941.1:0-60491 GCA_004026745.1 Myrmecophaga tridactyla
GATGTCCCATCTCCCTGCAGACAGCTGTGACAAAGGGCCTCTTTGCTTTCGCCCAGGGGCCCCCACAGCATAATACATTGACTGATATCAAAATGGTCACCTCACTTGGACCTTCATCATTTTTCAATTTTCCAAGTGGCTGCCTCCGGCACGTCGTGTCACAGAGGACATTTGCTGCACGGGGGCAGCCAAGCGGGGTCTGCTCAGCCCCGAGCCTTGTTGTCTGACTCCACCCGCTCCCGGCGAGGTCCGCCTTAGCTGTTGGCCTTCTAGAAGGTGGGTTACCAGGGGAGGGAAGCACATGGGTTTGGGAATCAGTTAGAATCGGGTCCGAGTCCTGGCGGGGACCCGGAGAAGTGGGACCTCGTGCATCTCATCTCACTGGCCTTGATTTTGTCACCTGGAAAGTGATACAAAGGACAGAACTGGGAACCTGCCTGAGGGTTGATGGGAGCCCTTCGCAGGCGCCAGGCACAGAGCAAATGGGCCAGTGTGTTTTCATTATCGTTGCCAACACTCACATTATCATAAGGTGTTTTCATCAGAAGAGAAAGAGAGCATCATTTTCCTTCTTGTACCCTAATTAGAAAGTTATTTTTTGGGCCAGAGCGTTTTGGGCCCCACTCCTGTGCTCCCCCCGCACGCCACTGCGTGGGCGTTCACGGAGGAAACGAGAAGACATTTCCACTAACAGGCGCCTGGTGGTGGCACTCCGGGTGGGGAGCTGGGGTGGGGTGAGGGGTGGGGAGCACCCCTGAGCCTCTGTGGGCCCAGCGGAAACACTTGTGAAGTTGTGCAACTACGAGCAGGTGCTGACAACAGGGGAGGGTCTGGAGGCCCAGAGGCAGGACGGGACAGGGGGACAGACACGGGGAAGGCTCACGGAACAACAGGACCAGGAGGGCAGAGGGCACCCCAGGGAGGTGCTGGCAGACGGCTGTGACCTGAGGGCGCAGAGCAGCGTGGGGTTTTCCCACGGGCAGGAAGGGGACACATCGTCCTCAGTGGCCCTGGCCTGGAGAAAGATGCCCATGTCAAGTCCCAGCTCATCCACCTATGAGCAGGACAATGCGGGACAAGTTAGCCAACCAGTGTGAGCCTCTGTTCTTCTTCTTCAAAAGGAGACTAACCCCAGAACCTTCCTCACAGGGCATAATTTATTTCCAATGGCGCCCCCCTCCCCTTGCCCCAGCCCCTTGGCTTCTTCTGCCCTTACTCCCTGCCTCACCCCCTCCAAGCCTACCTGTGCTCCTGGGCAGTCTCCATCCCTCAGTCTACAGATTGGCACATGAGGAAGATTCTAGAAGCTACCCATTTGACTCATGATCCAGTTCCATCCCCATTGCAATGCACAAACCTGCTCTACTAGGGAGTATCTAAATTTTGTTTGCATACCTCCAGTGACAGAAAACTCACTACCATCCAAAGCAGGATGTGGCTTCTCTGGAAATTTCTAGAAAATTCTCATCCTTGCTGCCTTTACTCATGGGTTGAATTCAGTTCAGCTGAGTGGCAGCTCTGCCAAGCCCTGTGCTGGCCGTTTATCCACAGTAGCAAACACATCAGACCCAGCCCCTCCCTCACGGGGTTCACTGTCTAGAGGGGAGAGCAGGCTAAAGCCGCCCCAGACGGCCCCCAACTCTGACAAGGGACTACAGCGGGGGGTTCTGAAGCTAGAGAAACACAATCATGGAGGGATATTAGAGTCATTGGTCAAATGAAGAATGCTCCAAGCAGAGAACAGCAGAGAAAAAAAGACTTGGGAATGAGAAAGCCCGACACATCCAAGGAAGTAAGAGGATTTCTGCCTCTCAGAGAGTTCAATCGGGAGAGGAGGGTGAGTCCAATCGTCCCTGGGGAGTGACTTACAGCAGTGGGAGGATAGGGTGGGAGGACGGGGTGGGGAGGGGTCCCTCCTGTCCCCCTGACTCCAGCATGGCTTCCCAGGCACCGTAGGTTGGAGCTGGCGGTTTTACCTGAAAGGATTAGAGATTAGAGATTGTGCCCTTGAATCACGGTGCACAGTTTTGGTTGTTGCTGGCTCTGCATTCTGGAAGCCTCTGGAAAAGGGGCAGGCAGAGTGGCCCCCTAACGGGCTCATGGCCTCCTTTCCTGCAGAGGGCCCCTCCTCCACAGCCATGGCTCCACCCTGGAGTCTCAGTCTCAGTCTCCAAATCTGTAAAATGGGACCTCAAGGTTCCCCTCCAGCGTGAATGGCCCACAGCCCTGGCCTCCTGTACTCCACACCACAAAGGTGGAACCTAATCCGGTTCCCAGCAGGATTTCAGACTGGTCAGCACTCTGAGAAAAGAGCTGAACGGCTCGGACTCCGGCGAGCCGGCCCTCTTGCCCGGGCTTCTCCCGCTGCCTCCTGGACGGTGGCTCTTGCGGACGGAGCAGAGCCTGCAAAAGGCTGCAGTCCCAGCCCGCTGCTGCATGGCACATGCAGGAAATGGACTGTGACACACCTAGTATCACATTTTAATGGTCTGCTGCATCAAATGCCCAGTGAGCAATCACCCTTCTGGGCGCAGCTGGAGCAACTCCTTCTTTTCCGGCCTCTTCCAGAGCCTCCCAGCTAAACGGATCTGTGGGGTCAGGGCTGAGAGGGAGGCAAAAAGGTGCAAAACGGGTCATAAGTGATTTAGATCGAAGCTTCTGAGGCTTTCCCTATTGTACTGTATTTGTCAATATATGCAGGCATGATTTAGCCTTTTGATCAGATCCAGCACGCTTTCCTTAACTGGCCTCCCTCCAAATCTACAAGGAGACTGACTTTACAACCTCAGCACCACCCTAGGCCTGTGCTCGATCCTGACCCATCAGACAGGATCAACCCTTGGGATATTAAAGGGGGGCCACAAACTCTTCTTTTTAAATTATGTCTGCTTTTTATTATGAAAATTTTCAAGCATTGAACCCATCATACAGCTTAACGATCAGTGATACTCAGCTTTTTTTTCTGTTTAATGTATTCGTTAGCCTTACTTATTTTCTGATGGAGAATATTTTTATTAATCTTTAATTACACAAGTGATACATAAATATATTCAGCTTCAGAAAACAGCAACACAGAATACTGTTAATAAAGATACCCTGTCCCAAATCATTTGCTCTTTATTTCTTTAATTTTTATTAATAAAACCAATCAACATACAGCACAAACATTCTTAAAGTATGAACATTCCATACTTGGTGTGCAATTAATGGCTCACAATATCATCACATAGTTGTATATTCATCACCATGATCATTTCTCAGAACATTTACATCACTCCAGAAAAAGAAATAAGAAAAACCTCAAACATACCATATCCCTTACCCTCCCTCTCATCGACCACTGGTATTTCCCTCTACCCAATTTATTGTAACATTTGTTCCCCTATTATTTATTTATTTTTAATCCATATGTTTTACTCATCTGTCCATACCGTTCATAAAAGGAGCATCAGACACAAGGTTTTGGGTGGGCCACGGTGGCTCAGTGGCAGAGTTCTTGTCTGCCATGCCGGAGACCCAGGTTTGATTCCTGGTGCCTGCCCATGCAAAAAAAAAAAAGCAGACACAAGTTTTTCACACTCATACAGTCACTTTGCAAAAGTTCTATCAATACACAATCAGCTTAAAGAATCAAAGCTACTGGAACACAACCCTACAGTTTCAGCCACATCCCTCTAACCTCTATAATACACCTGTTCCAGTTTGCTAGCTGCTGGAATGCAAAATACCAGAAACAGAATGGCTTTTAAAAAGGGAATTTAATAAGTTGCTAGTTTATAGTTTTAAGTCCAAAAAAAAGTCCCAATTAAAACAAGTCTATAGAAATGTCCAATCTAAGGCATCCAGGGAAAGATACCTTGGTTCAAGAAGGCCGATGAAGTTCAGGGTTTCTCTCTCTCAAGTGAGAAGGCACATGGTGAACACAGTCAGGGCTTCTCTCTCTCTTCTGGAAGGGCACATGGCAAACATGGCATCATCTGCTAGCTTTCTCTCCTTGCTTCCTGCTTCATGAAGCTCCCCGGAAGATGTTTTCCTTCTTCATCTCCAAACATCGCTGGCTTGTGGACTCTCTGCTTTGTGGTGCTGCAGCATTTCTGCTCTCTCTGAATCTCCTCCATTCTCCAAAATATTTCCTCTTTTATAGGACTCCAGAAACTTATCAAGACCCACCCAAATGGGTGGAGACATGTCATCACCTAATCCATCTTAACAACCACTCTTGATTAAATCATACCTCCAGAGAAATGATCTGATTACAGTTTCAAGCATACAGTATTGAATAGGGATTATTCTGCCTTTACGAAATGGGATTTTGATTAAAACATGGCTTTTCTAGGGCCCATACATCCTTTCAAACCAGCGCAACACCTTAAACTAAAAAGGGGTTATCAGAGCTACCTCCGGGATAACCTCTCTACTCTATTTGAAATCTGTCAGCCACTGACACGGGGGCCACAAACTCTTGAAGCTACTGTCTTGTGTAGACCATCAGGCCAAGAAGGAACCCAGAGACCCCCATCCCTCTTGAGGACTCTTGCTCACCACCAATGGGCCAGTGTGGGTCAGGGACCAGGGCCCAAGGACGCTACTTCTATCCAAGGGCCCTCCCCCGGCAATGACACCCCTGGGGCAGGTGGCTCTTCCCACTTCCCAGACGAAGGCGAGCAGGAGGCAGCATGGGCTGGGGACAGGTGTCACTCATTTGTAGTCTTTGCCCATCGCTGTGATGTAAATACTCCCCAGCCAGTGTGACGCTCCAACAGGAAGAGATGCAGAGTCAGGAGGAGATGCTCTCAGCAGCACATCCTCTTGTCGCACCGTCACCATACAGATGCAATAGCCTTAACCTCAAAGCACAGGTGATAGCAAACTGTAATTAATTAATTAGTAAAATGATGAGTTTTGAGTATTTATTCCCTTTGTTTTAAATATAATTTAATAGTGGGGGGGTTAAATAATCAAATTTTAATAATGTCTGCATTTGACAATCAACCAGCTCTCAAAATTCTTGACGAATTCTCAAAACACCATTGGCTCTGTGAGGAGGTGTGGGGGCTCCAGCACACCACTCAGAAAGCCAGTGGCTATATGTGTCACTGTCGTTAGTCAGATATGACTAGGAAATGTCCATTGGGCTGGCTTCCTGGCCCAGATAGGCTCAGCTGCAGACAAACCACTAGCCCAGCCTGGAGGAAAGAGCCCCTTTCTCTAGCCTAACTTTTCGCAGACCCTTTCTTTTCTCATTTATTGGTCCAAGTAACTGCTCAGCTCAAATGCTATATCTTTCACTCCTTTTCCAAATGAGATGGAGTCCTGGAGCTCTATGTCCAGCGCCCCTGTAGGAAGGGACATTTGGGCCCTCACCACTGGTCTTTCTGGCCTCTCCCATCTGATCATGTTTTGTGGTCTCTTGTCAAATGAACAAGACCAAGAAGGCAAGTCCCCAGAGAAAGTGGGGAGGGCAGGCGCGCTGCCCTCACTTCCAACTATGCCCACCCCTTCCCCCACACCTAGCCATCAAGACCAGCTCAAACATGAGAGTCCTGCCTTCACGGTGTCTTTATTTTCATTTCGGAGTGTTTTGTGTCCAATTGACCTAAATAAAAACCACTGGCCTCAAGCACTTTTCCCTTAATCCCCACCACTCAATCATCATAGTGCAGGAATCATCCCTTTAGGGAAAAAGAATCTGCCTTGGCCACCTAAGAGCTTGACTGCAAAGGTATAAGTCAAAATATGAAAATTCTGTAGAAGTATGGGATGCTGCCAGCCCCACCCTTGGTTTTACTGAGTAGAAACGAGCTGGTCTTATAGCCGGGTCTCATCTGGGCTTATCCTCAAATCAGAAGAACTCAAGTTTAAAGAGCAGTGTGACTGAGGGGCTTACCTGTGACTCTTCATTTTTCACAAAATCATTTTGGGGTTGGTGCCTGGGCATTGATTTTATTTTGGTGAGGATGTTTGAATTCCCAGAGGGGAATATTCAAAAGGTCACATACACGCCCACAGGCCAACACATGTTAAAAATATGAATGCAAATGTGTTTGAGTATCACATAAAGGATCCATTATCCAGCAGCTTTACCTGGCTTTAGGAAGTGCTTGCAGCCTTTGCCTACTTGAGGAGCATTTCTATGCATGTTCTCACAGTTTGTAGGAGTGAAAGGACTCTCCCATCAGATCCTGTTGTCAGTGGGAGGAGCAGCCCTTCTGGGTAGCGGGATCACCATTTCCCACGAGAGGCAAACCCTTGGTAGGAACCACGCCTGTGCCCAGGTAGGAAAGTGCCTGTCACCCTGGTGAATGTGCTTCTAAGAGATGGTCTGAGGCAGAGGATGCCAGTCCTCGCTGCACACAAAGTCATCTTGAGAGCCGTGAAAAGAACCAATGCCTGGGCCTCGCCGCCCGTCAAGGAAATCAGAACCTCTAGGGGCTTGGCCCACCCAAGGGTAGTTTTAAACCCCCCAGGAGATTCGTATGCTCTAACCAGGGTTGAAAACTCACATCTAAGACCCACTCGCCCAACTGAGGCCCCAAGAACCCAAACCTGCCCTCAGGGCAAGTCCACCTGCTATTTTAAGGGGAAAAACATTTTCTTGGGGCGAGTGGAGCTCAGCTGTTGTCCAATATCCACACATCCCCCATGCACCTCCTCACAGAGCATCCCCAAATACTTTACCTCAAGCAGACCTCACTATTATTCTCTAACTCACCACCTGATTTATTTGCTTCCTTCTCCACAAAAAAAGTACTGTGATAAAATATATATAAAAAGAATCTGCCATTTTAACCACTTTTAAGTATAAAGTTCAGTGGCATTAAATTACATTTGCAATGTTGTTCAGCCATCACTGCTATCTACTTCAAAAACTTTTTTAGGATCCCAAACATAAATCCTGAATCCACTAAGCAGTAACTCCCCATTCCTCCCCACCCCCCAACCCCTAGTTACAGCTAATCTACTTTCGGGAGATTTTTTGTTTTTCTAGACATTTCTTATAAGTGGAATCAAACAACATTTGTTCTTTCATGTCTGACTTATTTCACATAGCGTGTTTTCAAGGTTCATCCACGTTGAGCATGTAGCAGAACTTCATCCTTTTTATGGCTGCATAGTATTCCACTGTACAGAAAGACCACATTTTGTCCATCCATTCATCTGCTGATGGACACTTGGATTGTTCCCACCTTATGGCGATTGTGAATAATGCTCCTGTGAGCATTACCTGTACAAGTATCTGTTTGAGCCCCTGTTTTCGATCCCTTTGGGGACATACCTAAGAATAGAATTGCTAGGTCATACAAGATTTCTATGTTCAATTTTTTGAGGTTCTTTCTTCTTAATTATCTCTCTTTCCCTCTAGAAGGAAGAGTCCAGGAGGGCAAGGCCTTGTCTGTCTGGTCCTGTTTTGAATTCTCAGCTCTTGGACGTTTGATGAATGGATGAATGGATGACTGGATGAATGAGTGAATGGATGAATGAGCGAGCCATGTATAGATTCTCTGACTCTTTGCTGTGGTCAATAACAAGCTCACAAGGATCCCAGGAATTAGGAAACCATCGAACAGGTATTTACACACTGATGTCCATCATTTTATTCATGATTGCCACAAAAGGGAAGAAACCCAGTGCCCATGAACTGATGAATGGATAAACAAAATATCATGTATACATACAATGGACTATTATGCAACCATAAAAAGGAAGAAAGTCCTGATACATGCGACGACATGGATGAACCTTGAAGACCTCTTGTTGAGTGAAATAAGTCAGACACCAAAGGAAAAATATCATCTCACTGGCATGAAATAATTACAATAAGTCAACTCATAGAGTCAGAATCTAATATATAGTTTACCAGAGGACAGGGTAGGGATAGGAATAGGGAGTTAAGGCTTAAAATTTACAGGGTTCCTATGTGGAATGATGGAAAAGTTTTGGCAATGGATGGTGGTGATGGCAGCACACAACAGCACTGAAGTATAGAACTGGATGTGATCAAAAAGGGGAAACATTAGATTGTATATGTTGTAGGAGAAAAAAATTATCTAAAAATTCATAGAACTACACTACACAAAGAACTCGATGGTAAACCATAGACTATAATAATAGTTATAAAAGTGCATTTTCACCAGTTGTAACAAATGTTCCATACCAATGCACGATGTTAATAATGGGGTAGCAGATGAACTCCTGTATCTTACGCATGATTTTCTATAAGCCCACAACTTCTCTAATAAAAATAAATAAAACCTTTGGATGCCTCCGGCCTCAGCTGAAACCATTTCTAAGGCACTTTCAGACCCTTTGCACATCACTGTGTGCAAAAGTGCAGTGTCTGCTCATACCTGCTTTGGTACAAGTACGTGGCTGATGAGAAATGCTACTTCTCATCAATGTTCAAAAATGCTGGGCATTCTTAAGAGGAAAATGAAACCGAGGCAGAGAAGGCAACTGTGTCCAGAGCCCTTTGGCCTTCCCCAGGAAGCCAGAGTTTGTATCCAAACACCCAAAGCCCCTGGGGGAGACTCACAAAACACAGTAAATCAGCACCAAAAAAATGGCTTGAGAATTTTTGCTCTTGTCAAACTAATCAGTTATTTAGAAGGTCTTGGTGACATGCAACGATGATTCTCATAGTTGCAAATGAAACCACATTTAAAAACAGAAAACTAACTCCTATTAAATGTGTGCAAAAACTGCCAAAGTTTTGTAGGGTTAACCAAAAGCTATGGTCCTCCAGCATCACAGAAAGGGAGCAACTCTCATGTAAACATGTATGATGGTACTAAAACCAATATGTAAAAGGAAGAAAAATAAAATTCATGGAAAACATAAATACAAAAGAATAAAATATATGAAAAAAAGTTCAACTGCATCTATAATCAAATAAACTATTTTGACCTTCAAATTGACAAAAAAAATTGTAAATAATACTTGGTGCTGGCAAATATATTGAGATAGTCGATTGCTCATTATGCCAATGGAATGCAAATTTGTACAAATTGTCCAGAAAGCAATTTGGAGACGTGATTCTAAAACCTCAAAAATGTGCACAGTACATTTGACACAGTAATTCTATTTCTAATAATTTATCCTTAAACCACCCACTCATTTACTCAGTAAATAATTTTTGATTGCCTGTTATATGCCATTTGCTGTGCCAGATACTAAATATATGTGGATGGATTAAGAAGACATATCCCTGCCTCATGAAGTTTACAATTTAAGGAGAAGAGAACAGGCAATAAACAAGAAAAGAAATCTATAAATAAAAAGCATAAATGATGAGTATTGCTTTGAGAGGTTTCGGGTTTGCTGCAGTACAATGACAGAATCACAGAGCAGACTGGACAGCTAGAGATGCTTTCTCTGAGAGGAGGATATTCAAGCCAATATCTGACGAATAAAGAGTCAGCCTTGTGGAAAGGCGTGGGGGATGGTCAGGGGGCCCTGCATCCCAGGTAAAGAAAACAGCCAGTGCAAATGTCCTGAATCAGGAAAGAGCTTCTAGTGCTCACGGAACCCGAGCGCAGCCAGGATGGCTGGGTTCTAACTATCCACCAGGGCCCTGAGAGGTGATGGGAAGGAGTTGGAGCTGGAAAGGGAAGCCTGAATATCAGTTGGACTTTATGCAGGCAACTGGGAGCATTTGAAAGTTCTTGAGCAGGGGAGTGACCGAATCATAGCTGTGCTTCCAGACACTCCATCAAGGTATTTGCTTGGATCAAGGAGTCAAAGCAGACCCGCCCGGAGGCAGCAAGGTCATCGCACTCAATGGCCTGGGATCTCTCAGGGGCAGATGGAAGAATAGTCTGAGGTTGAATCACATGATTTGGCCACTGATAGCTGTGGGTGGTCAGAAAACTTCCAGAAGGAGCTGGGGAGGCTGCCAACATTTCCAGCTTGGGTTGCTGAGGGGGTGTTGGGGCAATGAGTAGGAATGGGAAGCAGCAGGATGAGGTTTGAGGGGGATGATGGAGATTCACAAATTAGACGTTGAGTCACAGTCGAAGTCTTGCATCAGGGACCATTCCCGTCACTCCTCAAACACCTGGGGACCTCGTTCCCTGTCGACTCTCTCATACAGGTCAAAACTCAGCTTTCAAAGTTCAACCCAACGGGAAGACGGGGAATGAGATGGGAAACCGGTTTTCTTTTCTTTCTCAGCCCTGTCTCTTTTGTGTTCATGATTTCAGTTAAAAATTTTATTGAGGTCAAGTATTTTCCTCAATTAAAAATTTCATCAAGTTCAAATATTTTCCTCCATTAAGAAAAAAATGTATCCAGGTTAAGTTTCTTCCTGAGGAAATTTTTTCTGGTCAATTTTCCCATCGAGAGCATTTTCCCCCATTGTTCTTTTCTAGTTCAGGAAAAGTGACTTTTATAAGTTTTATAAGAGGATTCTTTTCCTGAGCCACTGCAAACCCTCACAAGCCCTTTGGTGGGAATCCCAGCTTGAATTAACTAATTATCCTCAGCAGATTTCACAAAAGGTCACCGCGTACTTGGTAGCAGTTCTTCCCCAGAATTAATTACCTGCCTCAGCAGCAACTGAGTCCTTTTATTTTTTTGAAAGGAGGCAGTGAGGACTCTCCTCAAGGAAGAAACCGAGCAGAGAAAGGGTCCTCCCAGGCAGAGGTGGTCCCCACAGGGCCTTCCCACCCTGTCAGGCGCTGACTTCCACGGAGATGGAAAGCAGCTGCCAGGTCTAATTGCCTATCACTGTTTCTCCTCACATAAAGTGGGATATTTAATGCAATGCTCATTTTTCTGGAAGGCGTGTGCAAGCCCGAGGAAGCCACTGTAATATATGCAAGCCCACTGCCGAGATTAGAAATGAAGAAACTGCTGCAGCCGCGGGCTCCCATTAGGCATGCTTCGGAAAACAAACACAGGCCTCCTGAAGTGTCTGCTGCGAGGTAATGAATTCTGAAAACACGGCGGCGTGGATTTTGTCCACTTCTCATAATGAAAACTTTTTCTCATAGAGGGAAATTGTTCTCAATGAACTAACTCAGTAACTCAACTCTGAAACTGTTTCTTAAGTTCTATTGAAAAGGGTGGTATTGGGCCTGCACAATAAATCAGTTTATGAAAATGCAATTTCCCGTCAGCTGTTCTAAATAAGGCTCTTTTAAAACTATTCATTGCATGGTCGAGAGAAGAAATGATTCCCGCTTCTGTTTGGAAGTCATTTCTTTTTTTTTTCCTAGTGGTGTTAAATCTTGTGGATGGATGTAGAGTAAGAAAATGAGATGTTTGCAACATATTGAGGAACAGGTTTTTAATACTGTGAAACCCTTTTCATCACAAATTCAGGAAACTGTGGGGAGATTTCATTAAGCTCCAAATTTCACAGCACCTCATGTCTGCTCTATAGGGTTAAGGAGATGCATTTAAAGAAAGGAAATTTTCCCACTCCAGCTGCAGAGATTAAAGCTGCAAAGGCTTTAATAGAATTCCTTTCCACAGAAAGAAAAAAAGAACTGCCGCTTGTCCTGACAGCGGCCCAATAAGCAGACACTTCTCCAGAACCACATAAAAAGAAATAAAAATGTGCTATTTTCTGGGGAGTAACCTTAAGCAGTGAAAACAGGGATCTTTTCTCTTTGCTTCTCTTTTTCTTTTGTTTTTAATTATGAAACATTTCAAACACACAAAAAAAGACATAATATAGCAGACTATTTATCCTCTACCAAGATTAAACATTTGCATATTTGTTTCAGATATCTCTCTCCTTCTCTCTCTTCTTTCCTGCCCTCCCTCCTCTCTGAAATGGCTTAAAGCCAGCCAAAGCCCCACTTCTCAGTCTTTCTCCCTTCCCCAGGAGTAATGGTGCCCTGAAAAATGGGTCATTCATACTTTAATTTTAGTCTATTTACTACAAATGTGTGAATCCATGTATAGACTGTTTTTTATGTGTTTTTAAAAGTTCATTTAAATATCATCCTGAACGTACCCACTTGAAACATTTTTCCTTCAAAATTATATTTTTGGTGAAGAGGCAAACCATGTCCTTGACTAAAGAGGCTCATTTTCATAAAGCTGTCAGTTCTACCTAAGTTAATTTATAGATTTAAAGCATTTCTAATTTTAAAAACGCCAGGTTTTTTCTGGAGCTAGGCATGTTGATTATAAAGTTTGCTTGAAAGAATCAAAAAGCAAAGAGCCATGTGCGGGGCTGGTGGTCCCTGCCATGAACCCATCCTGGGAAGCCTGTAATCAGGAGTTTGGCACATGAAGAAACAGACCAAAGGGACTGAAAGAAAATCCTTAAATAGATCCAATGCATCTGGAAAGTTACTATATACGAAAGGCAGCTTTGCAAATCTGTGTGGAAAAGATGGGTTTTTGAAATAAGTAGTATTGAGATATCTGGAATTTTATGGAAAAAGTCAACACTGGAATGAGTTCCTATACTGTGCCCTGGGGTAAAGTTCAAAAGAGATCAAAACCTGAAACCTATAGGTCCTAGAGGAAAGCACGGTGAAGACCTATGTAACCTGGGTATAAAAAGCTTTTCTTAACCGGAAGCAATAAGGAAAAAGACCTGGATGTTTGAGGATGTTCAAGTGAAACCCTAGAGGACACATGACAACTGGGTGAAAACCCCCGGGGACTCTGGTCTCACGGTGACGTCAGGGACAACCCGGATGGTGATTACCTCTGGGTCACTGGGCAGGTCAGTTGGCACTCAGGTCTCAAGGCCACAGCACTAGCTTAGTTGAGTGCAGGGGTTCTGGGGTCCAGCTACCAGTCACCCCATCCCATCAACCCCTGACTCCACCCCCCTGTCTGGCGCATGCACACATCCCAGCCCCGGTCCCACCCACGCCCCCACACCAACACACTCCACCACTCCCCAGCTGTGTGACCTTGGGAAAATTATTTGAAGTCTCTGGACCTTAGTTTCTCATCTATAAGAAAGGGACCATAACAGTGTCAGGGGAGACAGCCTAGAGTGCAGCTGCTGCGTGCCCAGAGGTCAGTGTCCCAGCTCAGGCAGCGCGGCCTGCTTTAAAGAATTAATAAGGGGGCTTCTGGGAAGATCATGGAATAGGATAGGCCAAGTTCACCCCTGCTCCAAGGAATGGCTAGAGAAGGACATCAAAAGGACTGGGACAGTGATTCCGGGGTGGAAATGACCTGAGAGTGCCATCTACACCGCATAGGGAGGTCCTGGATGAAAAAGCTGAGGAATTGAGACACAGGGAACCAGCGATGATCCAGTTAGTGAAAAGAGCCTAACATACCCCTCTCCAGACAGAGGCACAGAGCCCTCAGGCGAGCACGGACAGGGGGACGGGCTAGGAAGTAAGCCACGCAGTGCTCCTTGAATGTGCCCCACCCACACGCACACCCACACCCAAGCCCGGCCCCACCCAGGCCCTGCGCAGCCTCCCCCCACCCCACCTGCCCAGTGCATGCGCACACCAACATCCCACCACCCCCACACCCCCGCACCCCCGCCCCTGCCCCCAATGCCCCACACATGCACACACACACTCTGCTCAACCCTACAGCCCGCACATCTGTGCCCGACCCCTGCACACCACCCCCCACACCCCGCAGGCATGCACACCCACGCACGCATGCACTCCCATGCCACCCCCGCACCCTGCATGCATGCACACCCATGCACGCATGCACTCCTGTGCCACCCCTTTGCACCCTGACCTCTGAACTCCAAGTCCCGTGGCCCAATCCCCACGACCCTTAAATGGACCTGCTCCAAGGCACATACTGATCAGTCTGCCGTATGTTGGAAAGAAGCAGAAAATCCCAAAAGCGGCAAGAAAAAAGTGATCTACTACATACAAAGGAAATCACATAAGGCTGAGTTGGGACTACTCAGCAGGCACTATTGAGGCAAGAAGGCGGTGATATATTTAAGATCCTGAAAGAGAAAGACTTTCAGCCAGGAATTCTGTACCCAGCCAAATTGTCCTACAAAAATGAGGGGGAGATTAAAATTTTCACAGACAAACAAATACTGAAAGAATTTGTCAACGAGAGACTTGTCCTATAAGAAATAATAAAGGGAGTTCTGTTGGCTGGAAAAAAAAAAAAGACGAGAGAGAGTTCTGGAGGAGGGCACAGAGTACCAGTAAGGCTAACTTAAAGGATAAAAAGGGAAATAAGGAGAAGAATATATAGACCTGACAAATAAAATCCAAAGGATAAGATGATGAATTCAAGAAATGCCTTTAAAGTAATAACTTTGAATGTATATGGACTAAACTCACCAATTAAAAGATGCATATTGGTAGAATGGATTAAGAAATATGATCCATCTGTACGCTGCTTACAAGAGACTTATCTTAGACCCAAGAATACAAATTGAAAGTGAAAGGATGGAAAAAGAAATTCCATGCAAGGTGTAACTGAAAGAGTATGGACATAGCTATACTAATATCAAACAAAATAGACTTTAAATGTAAAGATGTCATAAGAGACAAAGAAAGATGCTACATATTACTAAAAGGGACAATTCACCAAGAAGAAATAACAATCATAAATGTTTATGCTCCCAATCAAGGAGCTCCAAAATACATGAGACAAACGTTGGCAGAACTGAAAGGACTGATAGACATTTCAGCAATAATAGAGGGAGACCTCAATACAACACTTTCCTCTATAGATAGAACAACCAGACAGAAGGTCAACAAGGAAATAGAGAACTCATGCAATCTGATAAATGAATTAGATCTAACAGACTTATATAGATTGTTACACCACAAAACACCAGGATAAACATTCTTCTCTAGTGTTCATGGAACATTCTCCAGGATAGATCATATGCTGGGGCACAAAACAGGTCTTTATAAATTTAAAAACATTGAACTTATTCAGAACACTTTCTCTGATCACAATGGAATGCAGCTGGAAATCAATAACCACCAAAGAACCAGAGCATTCACAGACATGGAGATTAAATAATGCACTCTTTAAAAACCAGTGGGTCAAAGAAGAAATTGCTAGAGAAATCAGTAACTATCTGGAAACAAATGAAAATCAACATATGACATATCAGAACTTATTGGATGCAGCAAAGGCAGTGTGGAGTGGGAAATTTATTGCCCTAAATGCCTTTATTGAAAAGAAAGAAAGAGCAAAAATCAAGGACTTAACTGCTTACTGGAGGAATTAGGACAGCAAACTAACCCCAAAGCAAACAGAAGAAGAGAAATAACAAAGGTTAAAGCAGAATTAAATGAATAAATGAACAAAGGAACAATAGAAAGAATAAAGCAAAAAAACTAAACTAGTAAATTAGTTCTTTAAGAAAACTAAGTAAATTGATGGACCCCAAGGTAGGCTGACAAAGAAAAAAAAGAGAGAGAGGGTGCAAATAAACACAATCAGAAATAAGAGGGAAGTCATTACCATGGACCCTGAAGAAGTAATAAAAAAAAAAATCAGAAGAGGATACCTTGAACAGCTATACATCAACAAGTTAGCTGAAATGAACAATTCCTAGAAATACACAAACAAGCTACACTGACTCAAGAAGAAATAGAGGATCTCAACAAACCAATCACAAGTAAAGAGTTTCAATCAGTCATCAAAAATCTTCCTACAAAGAAAAGCTCAGGGCCAGGTGGCTTCACAGGGGAATTTTATCAAACATTCCAAAAAGAGCTAACACCAATCCTGATCAAACTCTTCCAAAATTTTGAGGAAAAAGGAACACTCCCTAACTCATTTTATGAAGCGAACAGCGCTCTAATACCAAAACCAGGTTAAGATGTTATAAGAAAGGAAAACTACAAGCCAATCTCCCTAATGAATATAGATGCAAAAATTCTCAACAAAATACTAGCAAATCGAATCCAGCGACACATTAAAAGAATTATACACCACGGCCAAGTGGGATTTATACCAAGAATGCAAGAGTGGTTCCACACAAGAAAATCAATATAATATAACACATTAACAAATCAAAAGAGAAAAATCACACTATCATCTCAACTGATGCTGAAAAAGCATTAGACAAAATTCAACCGCCTTTTCTGATAAAAAAAAAAACACTTCAAAAGGTAGAAATCAAAGGAAACTTTCTCAATATGGCAAAGGACATATATGAAAAACTCATTGCCAGCATCATACTCAATGGAGAGAGACTAAAAGCCTTTCCCCTAACATCAGGATCAAGACAAGGATGCCCTCTATCACCACTATTATTAAACACTGTACTGAAAGTTCTAGTTAGAGCAATCAGTCATGAAAAAGAAATAAAAGGCATCCAAACTGAAAAAGAAGAAGTAAAACTTTCATTATTTACAGATGACATGATACTACTATACTTGGAAAATCCTGAGAAATCTATAACAAAGCTTCTTGAGCTAATAAACAAATTCAGCAAAATGGCAGGATATAAGATTAATATGCAGAAATTAGTAGTGTTTCTATTTACAAGCAATGACCTAACTGAGGAAACAATTAAGGAAAAAATTCCAATCAAAATAGCAA
Source organism: Myrmecophaga tridactyla (assembly GCA_004026745.1). Lineage (NCBI taxonomy): Eukaryota > Metazoa > Chordata > Mammalia > Pilosa > Myrmecophagidae > Myrmecophaga > Myrmecophaga tridactyla. Next base: position 16,477 of record PVIY010012941.1, read on the forward strand.
ATAAAAGAATTAAGTATCAGGTGGGCCACGGTGGCTCAGCAAACAAAGTTCTTGCCTGCCATGCCAGAGAACCGGGTTCGATTCCCGGTGCCTGCCTATGCGGGACAAAAAAAAAAAAATAGAATCAAGTATCTGGGAATAAACTTATTTAGGGATGTCAAGGACCTGTACGCAGAAAACTACAAAACATTGCTAAAAGAAATCAAAGATCTAAATCGGTGAAAAGACATTCCCTGCTCACGTATAGGAAGGTTAAATGTAGTTAAGATGTCAATTCTACCCAAAATACAGATTCAATGCAATATCAATAAAAATTGCAAGATCATACTTTGAAATCTTGGAAAAGCTAATTATCAAACTCATTTGGAAGGGAAAGAGACCTCAAATATGCTTTTAAAAAAGAAGAAGAATAAAGTGGGAAAATGAATACTCCTTGATTTTAAAGCTTATTATAAAGCCACAGTAGTCAAAACAGCATGGAATTGGTACAAAGATAGACATATTGGCCAATGGAATTGAATTGAGAGTGCAGAAATAGACCACCAGATCTATGGTCAACTGATCTTTGACTAGGCCCCCAAATCCACTGAACTAGGACAGAATAGTCTTTTCAATAAATGGGCATGGCAGAACTGGATATCAATAGACAAAAGAATGAAGGAGGACCCTTACCTTACACCTTATACAAAAATTAACTCAAGGTGGATCAAAGAACTCAATATAAGAACCAGTACCATAAAACTCCTAGAAGAAAATGTAGGGAAGCATCTTCAAGACCTAGTAATAGGAGGTAGCTTCCTAAACTTTACACCCCAAGCATTAGCAATGAAAGAAAAAGTAGATAAATGGGAACTCCTCAAAATCAAATGCTTCTGTGCCTCAAAAGACTTTGTCGAAAAGGTGAAGAGGCAGCCAACTCAATGGAAGAAAATATTTGGAAACCATGTATCAGAAAAAGGTTTGATATCCTGTATGCATAAAGAAGTCATACAACTCAGCGAAAGAACAAACAACGCAATTATAAAATAGGCTGAAGATCTGTACAGATATTTTTCTAAAGAACAAATACAGATGGCTAAAAAGCACATGAAGAGATGCTCATTTTCATTAGCTATAAGGTAAATGCAGATCAAGACTACTGTGACACACCACCTCACACCTATAATAATGGCTGCTATTAAACAAAGAGGAAACTGTAAATGTTGGAGAGGATGTGGAGAAATTGGGACACATATGCACTGCTGGTGGGAATGTATAATGGTGCAGACACTATGGAAGACAGTTTGGCGGTTCCTTAGAAAACTAAATAAATATGAGTTGCCCTATGACCCGGCAATGCCACTTCTCAGTATATACCCAGAAGAGCTGAAAGCAGTGACACAAACAGATATTTGCACACCAATGTTCATAGCAGCATTATTCACAGTCATCAAAAGATGGAAACAAACTGTGTCCATCAACAGATCAGTGGATAAACAGAATGTGGCAATTACATACGATGGAATACTATGCAGCCGTAAGACAAAATGACGTCCTGAAGCACATGACAAGAGGGATGATCCCTGAGGACATAATACTGAGTGAAATAAACCAGACACAAAAGGATAAATACTGTATGATTTCTCTTTTATGACTTGGCAAAGGTAAACTCAGAGGTTTATAATACAGAATATAGGGGACCTAGAGATACAGGGAATCTAGAGATGGGTGACCTGCGATCTCAGGGAATTCTCTTTTTCCTGAAAGCCTGACATACTTTAGAACCAAACATGCAAATTTGGGCCATATATATGAGAAAAAGATGGAGGAAACACTTAAAATCTGGACCACAGTGTCACTGCTTCTAACTGGGAGGACAGATCCGTGAAGTGCCAGTTTGCCCTCCTGTCTGTGCTGTCCCCAACTGTGACCATATCTTCAGGACTTCCTGGATGACGAGGTGCTGCCAGACTGTATTTGAGCAACCCCAATCTTTTTTTTTTTTTGTATGCTGTATGGTGGGGTCACATTTCATTCTTTCTCCATGTGCGTATCCAGTTATTGCAGCACCATTTGTTGGATTTTTGTTTGTTTTTGTTGGTTTCTTTGCTTGGGTGTTTGGGAAGTGCGTGGGCCAGGAATTGAACCCAGGTCTCCTGCATGCCAGGAACTACCCACTGAACCACCCTCGCACCCCCCTGCAACCCGAATCTGGAGAATGAGGTGTTAAAAGCCTCCCTGCTTGGAGGCAGGGACAAGCCAGAAGGGGAGCCTGATGACTTGGGGATGCTGGTCACTTGATGAGAACAAGGAGGTGATGACCACTTGATGAGAACGAGAAGGACAATGACTGCAACAAGACTGATGGAGAGGAATGGGAAGGAGGAGGAGGAGGGGGAATCTCCTAGGCCCCTGGGGGCACATGCAGAAGAGAGAGTATTCTGGAGTCAGGTGGGAGCAAAGTTATGCCAGAAGTAGCGAGGGTCTTTGAAGGCTACCATGAGAAGGCTGGATTTAATCCGAAAGGAAATGGGGCGTCATGGAAAGGTTTTGAAGATGGACTCAAAGGCACAAAGCAGTAGAAATTAATCTGGTAGCATCTTGTAGACCAAATGTGGTATGAGTGTGAATTAGGATATTGGTCACGTGCCACTGTTAAGAAAAATTAGGCAGACTCAGTACCTCGTCGGATTTGAGACAGGGGAATGGAGATGGCGGCATCAGTCCAAACCAGCAGGGCACCACGTGTCTGGCTGACTGTGCATTGTATGACCAGGATCAGTTATCTTCAGGCTTTAGGTGTCCTGTGTACCAGCATATCAAGTACTTTATTCCTGAAATTGTGTGGGGGGCACATTAATATTCATTTTTTTATAGTTGAGATGGCTAAGGTAAAAAGGGCTTAGCAACAACTTCCTACATCCAATAGCTCAGTATAACATGGTACTTAGGAGCCCAGGATCTGGGTTTGAAGATCAGCTCTGTGATTCCTCACTGTGTGACCCCAGGCAACTTGTTCAACCTCTCTAAGTCTCCACCTTAAAAAGCAAATTGAAATAATGTGTGTAAAGTGCTCAGCAAGCTCCAGGCACAGTTAGTGCTCAGCAAGTATTAGCTGCTCTCACTGCCATTGTGAATATTATTCATGCTGAAAAGACACTAACCAGGTGTCCTTCCTACATGCTGGGTCCCCCTGAGCCATGTGTACCCTCGGGAGAATGGAGGTTAACCCCTCCCCACCTTGCAGTTATCAGCATGGTCAGCCAGGGATCACCGAATTGGCAGACCTTTTGTTCTAATCACCAGAGATGAACTGATAAAGTTAAATCTCGTTTAACATCTAAATCCTGATTTCCGTGCAGCCATAGAGACCTGTGGCTGCTTGGGCCCCAGATGGACAGAGAAGCTGATCTTTCGAACAAGACTTCCTGTTTGCTTTGCCCTGGAGGAAAATGGACATTGGCTTAAACAGACTCAGCCATGGGCTTGGAATTTAGCCGGATGCCAACCGTCCCCCACCCGGCCCGCTTCTGCTCCAGCTGATGCAGATTCCAGACTTTAAATAGAAACAATGAATTATTGACTCTCGCTGTGATTGATTCTCAGACTGTCTGCTGACCACCAAATTGCTCGATTGTCTCCCGAAAGAAAATCCCATAAGTCATTAGCATGAGCCCACACCCACATCCGTCACCTTAATGATGCGCTGCAATCACGCTTTGACACTAATTACCTTTTCTGACTAATTTTAAACGTGAAATTTCACTAATGACCGAGACCTGCTGTAAAAGGCCCCATTTTTCCCGGGCACTCCATAATCTCTGGCACCTCTGTGTCCGTATCGCCATTATTAACACTGCACCCGATCCTGCCTCCTCTAAATAGAGAGCTCTTTATTCCAGCCTCCTTGACATACACATAATTTTATCAGGAGAGTTCCCTGAAAGTCATTTGCTGGAAAAGCAGCATCTGCGTGGATGGATTTCTAATTTGAGGGACAAAAATGAAAAACAGTTCTTCTAGGGCTAAGGGGAGGGGAGTCCAGCTGCCACGTGCCAGCGCTGGGTGTGGTTCTTTCACACGTTACTACATGTTACCCCTGCAATGGCCTGTGAGACAACCGCTACCGTCCCATTTTACAGATGAAGTCACTTGGTCAAGGTCACACAGCTTGTGAATGAATGGAAGCGACCAGGTTAAGGCAGGCAGTCTCCTCAGGGTCCCCAGCGATCCCGCCTCCTTGTGCTAGCCCGTCCCCTCGGATGTGGGCTGGACCTGTGTCCCCTTCTAGTGAAGAGATTACGGCAAGAGTGATGAGGCGTTGCTGCTGCTGAGACTTGGGTCCAGAAAGGCTTTCTCTTGTTCTCTGGCCTGCTCGCTCCAGCTTCCATGTTATGAGCTGCCCCCTGGAGCAGCCCACATGGCAGGGAACCGAGGAAGCCCACGACGGCTGGGTGGCTCACAGCCTGTGAGGAACCAGTTCCCTTCATCCGACAGCCAAGGAACTGAACCCTCCCAACAGCTGCGTGTGGGACCTTGGAAGAGGCTGCTCCCGCAGTCGAGTCTTCAGATGAGGCCCCTGCCCCAGCCGGCATCTTCATTCCGGTCTTAGTAAGAGGCTCTGAGCCCATGGACCCAACGAAGCCATGCCAGAGTCTTAACCTACACAAACTGTGAGAAAATAAATGTGAGCGGTTTTATGTCCCCAAGTTTTGGAGTAATTTGTTATACAGCAAAAGATAATTAATATGAGGATCAAAGACAGGCTGGGATGACTCTGAAGACCTTGTTTGCTTCTCTTTCTCTCTCTGTATGTTTCAAATCACAAAAGTAATATTTTATTAATATTAATATACTCTTCTGGGTTAGTTGCTTTTTTCATTAAGAATTCAACAAAAATATATGCAATCTGAAATTCAAAGCTCCTCTCCACCTTCCCAGCCTCACCATCTTCCTCCCCAAAGGAGCCACTATTTAGTTTTATCTTCCTGAATATTTCTCATATATTTAAATACACAAGTAATTTTATTAAAATATAAACAGGATCCTCCTATACATACTTCTCTGAGATTTGATTTTTTCATGTAATAGTATGTAGTGGACAGCTCACTGTGCTGGTACAAAAAGATCTTTCTCCCCCATTCCTTTCAAAGATTACAGAGCTGTTCAGGGGGATGGATTTTCTATGACTTACTTAAACACCCCTCTATAGATGGACACTGGGTATGCTGGTTTGAAAGGATGTATGTCCCCTAGAAAAGCCATGTTTTAATCTAAATCCCATTTTGTAAAGGTAGAATAATCCCTATTCAATACTGTATGTTTGAATCTGTAATCAGATCATCTCCCTGGAGGTGTGATTTGACCAAGAGTGGTTGTTAAGCTGGATTGGGTGACGACATGTCTCCACCCATTTGGGTGGGTCTTGATAAATTTCTGGAGTCCTATAAAACAGCAAACATTTTGGAGAATGAAAGAGATTCAGAGAGAGCAGAGCAGAATGACATAACCACGAGAAGCAGAGTCCACCAACCAGCAACCTTTGGAGATGAAAAAGTTCTGTTTCCATTGCATTCTGGCAGCTAGCAAACTGGGTTTCCAACAGTACTGTGGTGAATATATTTATACATGAATCTCTGTGTACAGGTACAGAAGTTTCTGTAAAAGAGATGCTAGGAATTGCTAGGACACAATGTATGCATTTTTTAGTTCTGTCAGAGTCCTTTCCAGCACATCACACTCCATCTTCAAACCAAAATCAAAACAAAACCACAGGATCTTCTCATTACCATCCAGACAAATGGCATCAGTAGTCCGCAAAGCTCAGACAGTAAACCCAAGAAAATATGGTGAGGTCTCAGGGACTTCAGTGATTGGCATCCTCAAGCTCTTTCTCTCTTTATAGCTTGGAACACTTTCTCCATTATTTTTCCTCTTGATTTTTTTTTAATTGGAAAAAAAACCAAATAGAATCCAAAGGGACAGCAATGCATATCAGAACACCCAGGATCCAAGGCCAGCTATTCTCCAAACTTACTGTTGAGCCCTGGAAAAACCACTGGTCTGCTCTGGCCTCAGTTTATCATCTTACTGAGGGGTTGAACGAGATGGATCATAGCTTAGCTCAGGAACGCCCTGGGAATCTGACTTCTCTGTTGCAGGTTGTGAGGCCTTGGGCAAGTCTCTCACTCTCCTGGGCAAGGAGACAAAATGAAAGCCCTGTGGGAGGTGTATGTTGAATCAGCACAGCTTTTAGGCACCTGATTGTGCCAGGGATCACGGCCACGAAATGGATGAGCCACAGTCTCTGCTTACAGACGTGGGGGCAAGCCTGGCCATTACCTGTCACAACAGCTTCATCAGCCACCCGTGTAAAGGAGTGAGGAAGAGGAAGCCAATTACTCAATCCCTGTGCTATGGCCACAGGAAGACCCACAGGTTACCAAAGCAATCAGGAGCACCTCGTGTTATCTCAGCTCCCAAGGTCAGAAACCCAGGAAGCCAAACTGGCATCAGCTGCAACCAGCAAGAAGCCCAGACAGAACTAGAAATGCAAACTCCTCTCCAAGGTGGAATGCTTATGGCTACAATGACTCTCACTTGTTTATTCCCCAAATATTCATTGAATGGTGGAAGGAAAGTAAGGGTAGGGATTGTTGCCATCGTCGCTGCTATGCAGTGAGTCTTTGCCCTGTGCATCATATCCTGACTCTCCCAGCAGCATCTTAGAATTTGGGGGTAACGTATCAGGTCTGAATCCTATCACCCACCCCTCATTTCCTAGCCAAGACGCAACACATATGAGGATACCAGACAAATGAGAAATGAAGTATTGATCTTCTCTATTGCTGAGCAAGCACCCAATAGCTCCTTTAAAAAACTTCTTGGAAAAGTGGAGCGAAAGCAAGAGGCTGAGGCCTGGAAAAGGATTGCTGCAACCTACTCCCTCAAAGTACAAGTGGCAAAACAGTAGAATGATCTCTGAGTCCCTCACTCATCAAGGCACAAGGACAAGGAGAGCCGGCTTGCATGCCACTTGGCTGCAGGTGGAACAGAGTGTGGTTGTGGTCATCTGCCACCTTGTAGGGGAGTGACAACACCCACCCGTGAAATGTGAACCAGAGAATACCAGGCCTCCAACCAGATTAGCAACTTCTCCCCTTGTGGGAAGGATGTAGATGTGGATATATGGGCAAAAATCATTCTTTGGGTCCCCATCTCTATGGGCAAAACTGAAACACGTTGTGAGTGACAGACCTGGGTGCAAGCACTACACTGAGCAGGGGGCACCCTGGTACCTGAGGCAGTTGTTGCCCTCCCCTCAAAGAACCCATTGTGTGCGCAGCAGGTAAGGGCAGTCCAGGCTGGTGGTGAGGCTGCCCCACAAACTTGTGGACGTCAGAGCTGCATGAGTGAAGGCCGGCATGCAACATGCATGAGTGATGGTCACACTCTGTCAGTTCATTTGTGGCCCATCGGGAGGACAAGGCTCTGCAGGTAACACTGCTACCTGAGGCCTTTCCCCAGGATGAGGGCCAGGATGGTGAGTGCAGGCAAATCTGTGTCAAGGAAAAAGTAAAGGCCCCAGGGTGTTCAGCTTCACCTGTAAGAGAAAGACTCAGGGAACACTGGGTGCTTCTCTAAATGTTGGAAGAGCTGTCCTGGAAAGAGAGGGAGCTAGGAGCAAGGGGATAAAGTCTAGGGACAATGGTTTTGATTCTAGAGAATGGACTTTCAGGAGCCTGGTGTCCAAGGAAAATGGGCTGCTTTGGAGCAGTGAGCCTTTCAGCACACGTGATGGGAGACCCCCTAGGGCCCCCTGGCACTCCCTCCTTGATGCCTAATGTAAGAGCTGGGGAAGTAAAGCCCCCAGAAGCAGCCCTGAGGCCATGGCTGAGGAGAGTTGGAGGATAAATTCCTCTACTTCCTCATCTCTCGGGGGTAACTCCGGGCCATGTTCTCTTCTGACACTCAGAGTCCTTCTGTGGAAATGAGCTCCAGTTTCCAACAGTTAGTAATGGGACAGATAGCACTCCTTTTCTTGGTTTCTTTACCTTCTCCCTCTCACTTCTCTATTGGTGTTCCTTGAGACCACCGCCTAAATAAACTATTTACAAGGGTCGACTCCTGGGGTATCATAAACCAAGACAGTTTGTACAAGAAGTAGTCCTAAGAGGCAAGCCCTTGGGGTGGGATTCTGGAATTGGATCATTTGCAGCCAGATGGCAAAGGGCATCACTGTAGAGGGTAAGATAACCCCTGTTCTGTGCTGTGTGTCTCTATGGCTAAGATTCTCACCTTGGTGAATCGGGGTAAAGTACAGGTGTGTGGCTAATGTGATAGTTTAGTACTGAAGGGACATGAGGGGAATGATCATTATAAGATTGGCCAGCTGTAATTAACTACCATCAAAGCCCCAGAGGAAGAAAATTATGGGCTCAGGTCAGCCATCTAGCAACTCATGACATGGTGCAAAAGCCAGATGTCCTCCAGGACAACATTAAAGATATCCTCATCCCCTGCATCAGGAAGTGAACCATGTTGAAAATAGACTAAGAATCTAATGGTGGAAGTAGCAGAGTCACAAAGGAGGCTGAATTCACAGCCCCGGCTGCTAAAGTCAGGCCATTGTAGGGAAAGAATGAGGCCTGGAGTAAGGGCACATGAGAGGAGGGCCTTAAAGACCTTAAGCCTCCAGGTGCCCCCGAACCCTCTGGGCCAGAAGAAGAGTACTCTCCCTCTTGGCGAGGAGAGCAGCCTCACCTTGGCTGGAGACCAGGCAAAGGGCTCACTTGATTCAGATGCTTTGCAAGATGATGCTGGCCCTCATCAGTATATACCCCACCTTTTTTCACAGCTTCAAGACTGATAATGAAGACCAAGGGACAGATTATAAAGCTCGTGGATGTGAGCAGGCACAACAAGAGAAGCCCCCAGCTAACAGTCCCTTCACTAAAGCAGTAAGGTATGTACCCATGAGGGAAGAATTTCATTCCTGAGAGGGTCAGTAGTGGCAGACCAGTGTAGGCCAGGATTGATAGTAGGGCCTAATAGGCCATTGTGCTTGTAGGGCAAGGACAAATGAGCAGCCAGTGAAGGTACTGCTCATCTTTTGTAACCAAAAAGATTAAGTGCAGGGCATTCTGGGGTCTTGGAGAACACCACACAGTAGCTAAGGGCAAAGCCAGACCAGAATACTGATCTAGCCCACTTACTACGTGAAACAGAAAGCTGCCAGTTGTCTCCACACTAATTCAGCTTGAAAATGGGCCTTTTATTGGTTCCTTCACATTCTGTCTCATCTCCCCACTCTTCTACTAGTGTTTCCTGGGATCAGCTCCCATATAAACTACATGAACACAAATCCTTGTCTAAGGGTCTGCTTCTACACAAACCTAAACCAAGGCAGGCCAGCATAGGGTGGAGGCCACTTGTCAGGGCATCTCAAGCAGAGACCCCAGAACATGGCTTAAGTTGGAATGGATGGTCCTCTGGGTTTCTTTTGGCGTTGAGAATCTGTGAATCTCTGTGCAAATGTGTATCTGAGAAAATGGTCTCCATTTGGAATTGTAGATGTTTCTAATCTAGCTTCTAGCCAACAATGTCCTTGCATTACCAGACAGCAGTAGGCAGTGAAGAAACACCTTCTTAAGGTGGGGGCCCAGGGCTTGGGCCTCAGAGAAGGAAGAATATTTTATACCTAGGTGGGAGAATATTCTAGAAGAGCAGGAGTGGCTGGATTCTGCCTATAGGCAAGTGTTTTAGGAAAGGTGATGTATATTGAAGAATTAACCTGACCCAAGGTCTGGCTTTGCCCTTAGCTACTGTGTGGTGTTCTCCAAGACCCCAGAATGCCCTGCCTGATAGGAGTGTCTTGGTTTGCACGGGGGATTTGGCCATAGGCAGCCTCTCAGTGTGATTCTTGGTGAGGACTTTGGTCATGCAGTATCAGTTCTGACCTCTGGAAGAACTGTTGACTAAAGGTATTAGGCTGACCTCCAGGAGGGGCTGGAGCCACGTGGGTAGTATGTGATCAAGCCCCGCGAAAAATCCCAGTTACCAAATGCTCAGGTGAGCTTCCCTGGTGGGCAATATTCTGTGCTCTTATCACATCATGGTTGGAAGGAGGCTAATGTCATCAGTGGCCCCACAGGCAGAGGACAACAAGAAGCTCTGCATTAAAGCCCCTCCTGGACTTTCTTTTTTCATTTTCACAAACTTTCTGTATTATTTAGGGCTTGTAGTCAGTAATGACTACAACAAAATAAAATTCACTTTCACACTAAGAATGTTAGTTCACAAAACTAACATATTGAAAGTCTGTTCTCTGAAGCAGTTGGAGGTTAGTAAGGCATTTTTTTAAACCATTTTTATTGTATAGTATAACATATATACAAAGCAAAGAAAGAACAAAGCAATAGTTTTCAAAGCACTCTTCAACAAGTAGTGACAGGACAGATCCCAGAGTTTGTCATGGGCTGCCATACGATCCTCTCAATTTTTCCTTCCAGCTGTTCCAGAATATAGGAGGCTAGAAGGCTTAAATTTTTTTATCATCACTATTGACTTTTTTCCTTCTTTTTTTTGTGAAAATAACATATGTATGAAAAAGCAATAAATTTCAAAACACAGCAGCACAATTAGTTGTAGAACATATTTCAGTTTGACATGGGTTACATTCCCACAATTTTAGGTTTTTACCTCTAACTACTCTAAGACACTGGAGACTAAAAGAGATATCAATTTAATGATTCAGCATTCATATTCATTTGTTAAATCCTGTTTTCTATGTATAATTCCACCATCACCTTTCATCTTTCCATTCCTCTCCTTAGTGGTGTTTGGGCTATGACCATTCTAAAATTTCTGTGTTGGAAGGGTCTATCACTAATATGGGTAGGGAGATGGAACTAGCTGATGTTCTAGAGAGGCTGGGCCCTCTAGGTTTCAGGACTTATCTGGACCAGGGAACCATGTGGAAGTTGTAGGTTTCTGGAAAGTTATTCTAGTGCCTGGAACCCTTGTGGAATCTTATATATTGCCCTAGGTGTTCTTTAGGATTGGCTGGAATGGTCCTGGTGGGGGTTGGCAGGTATGATAGGTAGCAAGGTCTACCTGAAGCTTGCATAAGAGCAACCTTCAGGGTAGCCTCACAGCTCTGTTTGAACTCTCTCTGCCACTGATTCTTTATTAGTTACACTTCTTTTCCCCCTTTTGGTCAGGATGGAATTGTTGATCCCATGGTGCCAGGGCCAGATTCATCCCTGGGTGTCATCTCCCATGTCGCCAGGGAGACTTCCACCCCTGGATGTCATGTCCCACATAGTGGGGAGGGCAATAATTTCACTTGCAGATTTGGGCTTAGAGAGAGTGAGGCCACATCTGAGCAACAAAAGAGGTCCTCCAGAAGCAACTCTTAGGCACACCCATAGGTAGGCTAAGCTTCTCTGCTACATACATAAGCATCACAAGAACAAGCCTCAAGATCAAGGGCTTGGCCTATGGATTTGAGTGTCCTTAATGTTTGATACAGTATCAAGGGTTTCCCCGGTGGTAAAATTTAATAGTTCTATATTTTTCCTCCCAACCCTCAAGGGACTTTGTCAATACTTTTTGATTATCTGTGTAATATATTTTAGGATGTATCCAGGCATCACATTAAGCTATACAGGATTAAAGGACCTCATTCTTATTCTGGGTTCCCTGTGTTTCGATTGTTTCAATGAGCTATCCAGACAGGTTGAATCAGATTATGTGCCACAGAAAATTTAGGCTCTGGACAAAAGAAATATTTCTTCCTTCAGTCTCAAAGATTAAGTAAAGCTCTAAAATAAAGACAGTGTCTCCGTTACCCCTGTGTTCTGAATTACCTTAATCACGACCTGATTGGCTTCATTCTTATCTCTAAAACCAGATTATACATATATAAAACAGACTCTCAAAATCCAGAAATAATAATTGCCATTTCAGACTAAACGTGACTGCTGTAGGAGTTTACAATCTAGGCCCCTGATTTCTCATAAACATTTTCTAAAGGAGACCATACAAGAATTACTCCTTTGTTTCTGGCTTATTTTGCCCCACCAAATGCCCCACAGGTTTATTCACAATGTTTTGTGCCTCACAATTCTGTTCCTTTTTGTAGAAGCACCATATTCAATCATATGTATACGCCATCATTCACCAATCTACTTCTCAGTCAGTGCATCTGCAGTCACCTGCATTCATTAGGCATCATGTATAATGTCCAAAGTCCACAGTTCATAAACACTCTCAATTTTAGATAATTTCATTGTCCCCAAGAGAAAGATAACCAATAAACACACCCTCACCAAAGGGATCATGTTCTTTCAATCCATTCCTGTGGGTACAGACAATAGTAGGTGGGACCATTTGATTAGGTTATTTCAGTTGAGATGCTTCCCCCCTCATTCAGTGTAGGTCTTGATCCGCTCACTAGGGTCCTTTATAAGAGGACAAAGGACACCCAGAAAATCCAAAGAAGCTCATGAGAAAAGCCCCAGAGAAGCTGAGAGATAAAGACATACGCACAGGAGCTGAGAGAAGAAGCCACTGAAGCCAGAAGCTGGCAGCAATGAAACCCAGGAGAGAAGGACCAGCAGAGGTTACCATGTACCTGGCCACGTGACAGTGGAGTCTGGATTACCAGCAGCCTTTCTTCAGGAAGAAGGTATCATACAATTGATATCTTAATTTGGACATTTTCACAGCTTGTACCTTATAAGCTAAAAAAAATCCCCCAGTGTTAAAAGCCAGTCCATGTCTAGTATATTGCATTTAAACAGCTTTAGCAAACTGCAACAACCTCACGGCCAGAATCCTGTTCCCAAAGGCTCAGGACATCTACCCTGGAAAGGTCCCAAAGACCTAGAGACCAGCCCTCATCTCACTAGGAGAAAACAGAGGTCTGGAGTGAGTTTGGCCCAAGCCCAGGTGTCCTGACTCCCCAGCCAGCACCTGCTTGTCCCACCTGCCTGGCCATGTGCTACAGAGTGAACACAGCAACAGGAGCTCTGATCGCTGGTCGACACTGACAAGGTGACTTCGGTGAGTGATTTAATCTCATGGGGCCTGAGGTTCCTCATCTCCAAAGTGGGGATAGCAATAGTTTCTCCCTCAGAGTTGTAGTGAGGATTAAAAGACTGTCCATGAAAAGACTTCAGTTCAGTGTGAAGGCATAGGAATGGCTCACAAATGTTAGACAAATTTAAGAACTGATGTGAAATACCACCGAGAACTTCAAAAATACTACGAGAAACCAGGATTTTAACTTATAAGACTTTCTTGCCCACAAATCCAGCTAGTCTCCCCATACACACAAAATCCATACAATTTTCCAAAAATTTCCAGATTGACAATATCCTTTGTCAAAGCATCAACCGAGCCAGCCTTCGAAACAACCAGCTCCATCTATGTCATCCTATGTCGACAGCCTGTAGCAAGATCAGGTGATTTGTTGGCAAGGGCCCTGGAAGGTCCATAAAGCAAGGGAAGCTGGGCAGAAAGATCTCTTTAATTCCCATTTTCCAAGGCATTGTTATTCAACTCACTCTACCTCCTTCAAAACCAAGAGTAAATCACAGACAGCGGGAATCAGCTTCCATTCACCAGGAGATCCATAGATCAGCAGCCCCCAGACCATGTTCAGCTTCAGCGCTGTCACACCTTAATTCACAGTGGTGAATCAGCAGGTAAGTTTGACGAGCCCCTGTGGTGGTTCCTTTCCTACATTCCACATATCCTCTCCTGGTTCCCAAACATCTTGATATCTGTCTCCATCAAAGCCCTAGCAGAATGACCTCTGTTGAGGCTCATGTGCATTAGCCGTTGAGATCAATTTGAGATGGGCTGCTTGCTGTGAGATGAGGCCTGGAGTTGGTTGTGAAATTAATTATTTTTCCTTCCTTTGCCTTCCTGAGCCTACATAATGAACCCAGGTCAGTAAACCAGCAGAAGCCCAAAGGAAATGGGCATTGCCATAAACACCCAGGGTGCTCTAGTTAATAAAGTATCATGAACTCTACATTTTTTTCTGGAGCCACACTTTTTTTTTTAATACACTTAGAAGTAAAGCCACACAGAACACAATTAAATCTTCCACAGCCAGGCTGGGTCATCCTTCTCAGGTCCTTGGCAGGGAAATCGTCAGTTGAACCAGGAACGTGCAGGCTAATCAAGATAGCGGACTGGTAGGCTGCAGGGCAATGAGTGCTGCTGTGGAGAACACACTCCCCAGTTGTTTTGTAACTGGTGGGCATAGCCAAGTTTCTCCAGGCAGCACAGAGCTCCCAGTCTGAACAGAGTCCACAGAATGGGGAGTGGAGTCAGAACGGCCCCACTTGAGTGATTCAGTCAGGCTTGGTATGAGAAGGCAACCCCAACCAGGTCAATTGAGTCCAGGAGACGAATAAGAGGCAACTCATTTATTAGGGTCCAGTTTGCAGTGTGAGAAAATCCTTCCCTTTTTTAGTTCAGTTCTGACTTGACTTAGCTAGTAAGGGTAAAAAGGACCCTTTCTTGGGTACCTAATCTGAGTCAGGCACTGGGGTGAGCATCTTACTTCATCCTCCCTCTATCCCCTTGGCACACTCTGCGGTTTTACTATCTAAGAAGCACCCACAACTGCTTTCCTCTTGCCTTCCCCCACTGCAGAGGCTGGGAGCCACAATAGTCCATTTCTCAGACCCCAGTGAAATTAGGCACGTCCCCTTTCTGAACACAGGACCCCTGTTATTCTTCCTGACTGGAACACAGACCAGAGGCTGGAGGTGCAGCAGCCATCTTGAGGCCATGAGACAGCAAGCTTGAAGATGGAGCCTACGTACTAAGGATGGGAGGCAAAGAAGACAGAAAGAGTTGGGCCCTTGCTGGGAGGAACTGTTGCGCCATTGCCATAACCCTGGACTGTCTCCTTCATACTCACAAACTCACAGAACTCCAAGGTATTAAAAAAAGCCGCTCTTCACTTAAGCCAGTCTTTGTTACGTTTTCTGTTACCCACAATGAAAGGCATTTGTGACCAATATGTTCCCATGCTGCAGATGAGGAAACTGAGGCTCAGACATGTGATGTGACCTGCTGAAGATCATATAGGCATAAATTCACTACGACTTAAATGCTTCCCTCCTACCACAGCATGGCACCTCAGCAAGGAATCATGGCATAAACTTCACAAGGGTTTCTTTTTCCTGGGGGGGGCAGGGCGCATGGTCCGGGAATTGAACCCGGGTCTCCCAAATGGAAAGCAAGCATTCTACCACTGAACCACCCATGCACCTTTCACAGGGTTTTTGACCATCACATAATTTGAATGTGTTAACCCAGGAACCAGGTTCAAACAATCCTGGTGTGTAACTGCGCTCATGCTTAAGACTAATAATAGTAATATTAACCCTTGTAACAGCTAACATTTATTGAGCCCCCACCTCTGGCTTTGCGTAGCTATCAGACCATACCCGCCAATCTCACTCAACCTCACGACAGCCCTCGGAGGCGAGTGCTGTCAGCATCACCGCTTCTCCATCACTGCCCGAAGCCCTCGTGCTGACCTGCAGCTGTGGACAGAGCAAGGCCTGGTTCAGGAGCCTTGTCCCAAGGTCTCTGAAATGAAGCCCCTTTCGATGTCCTGGACAGAAGGGCCTCCACCCCTCCCCCTGGGATGGCCAGGGCTCCCCAACACACCACATCTGTCACCCAGTCAGAGAGGCACAGGGGAAGGAGCGGGGAGCTTGCTGGCCCCTCTGTCCCTTGCCACGCTCTCTGCCTGAGACCAACAGACTGACATCTTTGCCCTCATTTGTTATTGCTGCTAGGAGGCAGTGGCTCGCCACAAGGATTCCTCAAAGTTGGGTCTCTAATGAGAACAGGCAGTGCACGGATCCCACAGCCACAAGGAGCTTCATTTCACCAAAAGCATAGAAACAAAGGGCCCCATTCTCTGTTTCTCTGTGTCTCTCTCCCACTCCCGTGTTACATTTCTAGCATTCTATAGCTCACCATTTTCCTTTACAGGAAATTTTATAAATTAGATAAAGCCAAGGGACCTTGAGCCAGGGAGGAACATGGCCACCAGCTGATTCCACCTCCTCTCACGGGGCCGTGTGACCTTGGATGAGTCCCTTATGACCTTGGACAAGTCACCTCTCTGCACTTCACTTTCCTCAATGGATTCTTACACTCTGTGATGCAAAAAGGACAGTTTCAAAAAGCCAACATGGAAGAGTTCAAGGAAAGCCAGAGAGGACAACCAGCTAGAGAAAGAAAGCCACAGAAATGTCCTGGCTTGGGGGGATGCAGGGAGTCCCTGTCCCTTCCCACGGGCCATATCTGCCTGCCTGCAGCAGCTGAAGGGCCAGCAGCCATCCACGCACCCAGGCCTCTGCCGGAGGGGAACGCGGGCAGTGGGCTGTCACCCGCCGCCCGCTTGGACACCCACCCACGCTGCCTCTTGGAGCCGTGTCACCCCAGCCAGTTCTGCTGCCTCGCTCTGCCTCGGGTGCCCCCTCTGTAAAATGAGCATCACTGCGAGAGTGGAAGTCAAAGCCCTGGAAGCAATGCTTGACCCATTCAGCCCTGAACCCGCGTGGGCTGTTATTTTGATATTGCTACTTGAGGCTCTCAGGGATTTGCGAGCTGCATGCAGTCTTATAGGGGAAAGAAAACGGGAACACATCTGATGCCAACAAAAAGGAAGAAGGGAGAAGTTGCTGGCATCTCAGGGTAGCAGGGACCCTTCCCACTGCCTGAAGATGGAGATGGAAGCTCAGGGAGGCTGAGTTGCCCAAAATCACCAGCTCATAAATAAAGCAACTGCCACACAGTTCCCGTGACCTGTTCCCCTGGTCACCGTGGGCAGAGCTGAGGACCAGGGTCCAGGGCTTCCAGCCTTTTCTGAAAGGGCCCCCAGAACCCACCGGCCCAGCTCAGGACCTAAGGAAGGAGGATGGACCATTCCAGGTAACCCACAGTGGACATCCTCTTCCCCACTGACCCCGGCACTGCTCTTTCTGTGCAATTTTTTTTTTAAACATTTCACTGTGATAACGTACATACAACTCCAAATTTCCCATTTTAACCACTTTCACGTGTATGATTCAGTTGTATTAATTGCATTCACAATGTTGTGCTACCATTGCCATCATCCGTTACTAGAACTTTTTCATCACCCCAAACAGATACTCTGGAGCCATTAGGCAATGACTGACTCCCTACCCGTGACCTGGAATATATATGTCTCCCCACATATATATTCCTCACCCCACAGCCTGTTCTCAATAACACCCCACATGTCCTTTGTGGTAAGAGCAGAATTTTTTGATACAACATTCCAACCCTGCTGTCTGGGACATGAGACAGGACAGCTGAGACTGCATCAGGTCAGGGCTGATCCAGGAGAGGCAGAAAGGTCTGGGCTCTGCTTGAGTGGAGCAGTGAGAAGTGATGGCCTTGGACAATGCATGTCCCCTGCTGACACTGTGACATGCTTCCAACCCAGCGTAAGAAGAAGCACTGTCTTTTATCTCCCCACAGCCAAGGCTATTTTTTTTCAAACTCTACTTTCTTTGTTTTATTCAAGCAATAGGAGTCTCTCCTAGCTTTCCAAATAAAAAATATTTTTTCAATTATTGAATATGCCAGTTCATAAACACCTGCCACAACCTTCTTCCCTCCCTGATTCTGACACCCACGCCAGGTGTGCATCACCACACTAGAGCTTAACTCGCCACTGGGAGCACAGGCCACAGGCTGGGACCCATTTGTGATGCATGGAGAGCCACGTGTCCGGGGCAGGCTGGGGGAGCCTGGGCGTGGTGCTGAGGAGACTGCCCTGTTAGGAATAAACGCCTTGGCCAGAGCAAGGCCCCAGGGCACTGCGGCCGCACAGCCCTGCTCTCTGGTAAACAACAGTGTAATATCTGGGTGATTAGAAGCACCAGGGGAAACGAAGTGCCAGCTCCCTTGGAGGCTTCTCATCGGTGGGGGCCACTTTCACATGGCTAAGTCCTTGGTCTCTGTGAGTAATGAGGCCAAGAAAGACCTCTGGGGATGCCTCCCCAGGACTGGGGTGTCCTTGTTCATGTCCCAGTGGCGAATGGTTCTCAGCATCTTCTACCAGCTAGATGCTCTGTGTTGTGCAGATGTCAGCTCTCCTGTCCCTCCCCAAAATCACATGCTGTGATTGCGATCGAATCTGCCTTACTGGAAAAGAAACTGAGGCTTAGTGAGATTGGATAAAACGTTGTCTTGAATGCTCTCCCCACCCTGTTCCCACACACACCGTCTGGAGCACGCTGGGTGCCCCGCAGACATTTCAAAAGGGAGTATCAACTGGACCCTTGGAGTGTCAGCCCTGAGCAGGGGAGGGTGGCAGGACAAAGAAACAGGGCTCCCTGCGAGGCCGTCGGGCACAAAAGCATCAGCTGATGCTAGAAGAAAAGTTAAAGAAAAAACCACATGAGAATGCACAACACAAACAGTGGCCCCTAATGCAAGCTGCCAACTATAGTTAACAGTGCAATTATAATATTCTTTCATCAGTTGTAACAAGGCAGCACACCAATGCAGACTTTATAAAGGGGGCATATATGGGAACTCTGTATTTTTTTCAGGATTTTTGTGTAAACCTACAACCCCTCTAATTAAAAAGAAAGAAAGAATCAACTTCAGCAGCAATAGGGAAAAATCCCCAGCAAGTGAGATGGGGCAACACCAGAGATGTGAGTGTAGAGCTGCAGGCTATTGGGGAGAATGTGTTTCATTGCAATCCTATGGAAAAAAATCGGCAAAATGGAAATGGAAGCATTGGAAATGGTTTAAGTGTACTATGTAGAAACTGATAAAGAGATTAAATTCGCTGAATGGAGTTCCCTCTGGATTTCCAGTACTTTCTAGATGAAACCCCATTACTGTTGGGTAATTCTGATGGAAATGCTTGCATTCGAAATGTCTTTGGGCCCACAATGTCCTCAAGATGTTTTGATCAATGCAAGTGACAGAACCCCGAATTAATTACTTTAAGCCAAAGCAAGGGAGGTACTTGACCAACTGCTGTAACAGGGCAGCTTGGGGAGCTGATCTCAGGCGTGGCTGGATCCAGGGACTGAAATGATTGCCTGGGTCCACGGGCCTCCCTCTGTCTCTTGGTCCATGTCTTGTCTCTGTTTGTGACACTCTGTTCATGTGGCTGCCGGCAGCCTATCGGTCCCACCCCTCCAACCATGTGCCAGGTGACAAGACACCCCCCCATCAGTTCCAGCTAGAATGTTCCAGAAGGCCCCACTCAGAAGACACCCACCCCAGACCAGCTGCAGCCCTATTCCTGCTCTCAGGTTGCTCTGTTTCCCTCTCTGAGTCTCTTTCTACTACACCATCCTCACCCACTCCTCCATCCCCCGCCCCCTTCCCACTCTCTCCCTGCCTCACAAAATTGCTCACTATGTTCTCATGGATTAATTAAAAAGTAACGCAAATTACATGAACCCAGGAAAATGAGCTTTGATGGAGATGTGGCCACTCACAATGGCAGAAACTGTAGTTAGTAGAGCTTAATATGGACAAAAAACTGATTTATAGAGCAAATCACCAATAAATTCCAAGTGCAAAAGAATCAATCACTATGAAAATAATCAGCAAAATGGAAATGGAAGCATCGGAAATGGTGCACTGTATAGGAAATTGATAAAGATATTAAATTGGGTTAGTGGAGTTCCCTCTAGAATTCCAGTACTTTCTAGATGAAATCCCATTACTGTTGGGTAATTCTGATTGAAACGCTTGCATTCAAAATGTCTTTGGGCCCACAATGTCCTCAGGACATTTTGATCAAAATATCGTGGCCCCTGGCCCAGGGCGTTGGTTTTATCATTGTATCCCCAACAGAAGTAGGAAATAAGGAAAGCACTGTCCCCAAAGGCAAAGCGGCTGGAGGGCCATGTGGTGGCAGGACCAAAAAATCCCTGGAAGGAGGAAGTGGGGAAGCCACAGGGGCCGACACACCAAATACTCCCCGTGGGCCAAAGCCAGGCTGCAGCTCAGGTCTCAGCAGAGACCGCAGGACCGGGAAGCCGGGGCCTGCCTCACATCCTCTCCAGACCCCTCCCCGGCACCTCACCCCTTGCTCCCGCCTACCACGTGGTGACCCGAAGCACCCCACAGAAGTCCCAGCAGCCTCCCTGCCAGTTCCCAATAAGATCAGTAAAGCAAAGGGGCTTAGCGAATGATTTTTTCCCCCTTCAAAATGGTATTTATTGTTTTTGTTTTTCTAACCACAAATGCAGTGTATTGCAAGGCAGAACTTTTGAAACACTCAGAAAAACAAAAGGGGAAAATAAATGAGCTGTAACTCCACTAGCAGATGGCCGGCTAACTGTTTGCAGCGGGTCCGCTGCGTGCATGCCCAAAGGGGAGGCCTCCCTAAGGGGCTGCTGTGCCCATCAGCCAGCCCCGGCGCTCAGGCGGGGGCTTCCTTCCCGGGTCCCCCCGGCACGGGGCCTGGACGTGTCCCAGATGCTCTGGGCTGCGGTTCCATCTGTAAACTGAGGATACACGCTGGCTTGGCAGAGCCTCTAAAGACAGGCTTCCAAGGTGCCTCCCCAACATGAGCCCCCGAGCCCTTTCCCTCCTGGAAGGGGGTGGGTGAGACTGGCCACCCACGGTGGGTTGCGAGGTGAGAAGTGGGACCTCCAGGTCACCCTGACAAGCACCGTAGCAGGGGAGGGCTCTCCTTATTCCCATTTCACAGATGAAGGAAACAAGGCCAGGCGGAAAAGTTACTTGAACCCAACCCCACAGCTGGAGAGTAAGAGAACTGGGGCTCAGATCTGATTGTGGGACCCTGGAGCCCTGTAACCACACGGCTGTGCCTTTTGAGATTGGGGGGTGGGGAGGTACCCAGGGAGGGTGAGTGGGAGAGACGGAGAGGCGAGAGAAGGAGAAGAGAGAGGGCAGACTCAGACAGCAAGGCAGAAGAGGAGGAGGAGAGGGAAGGACAGAGAGAGGAGTGAGACCCACGTCCATGGCTCCTCACTGCAGGGAGAGGGCCCGAGCGGCCCAGGCCCCCTCCCGGGACGGGGCATTCCCACTCGCAGAGCCCCACGCTCAGCCCCGACATGGTCACCCTTCCATAAATAGCAACTTCCAAGTCTCAGGAAAGAGCTGTATGAATTACTTTTGATCAAGAAAATCACACACTTAGAAAGGGCCCAATTCTCTTCCCATTTCCGGGTGTGAGAGTCAGAGAACACAACAAAGAAGGAAGTTTTTAAGCAAGGCCCTAGGCATCCCTGGTTCCTGCTCACCTCGGGGGTGGCCCTTGAGGCTGGAGGCTGCCATGAGGTACGGCCTCAGCACCCCCAGCAATGACACAGCAGGGAGTCTTTTTTCCCAGCCAGGATGACCAGCCGCCCTCCCCATCGTGGCCCCAATACTGTTCAGACACTTCTCTCCCCAAACCAGGAAACCATGCTCCACTGCCTTTATGAAGCAAAACAAAGCCAGCTACTATTTTTGAAAGGATATTTTTATGAGGCAATCTCTTATTTCCTTCAGGAATTTCAGCCCCAAAGCCCCGATGGTGATGTGGTTTCTGTAGGATTTAACACCCATCCTACGGGGCAACCAGAAGAAACCATTTCCTTTCCTCCATTTGTTTGCTGAGGAGACACAGCGCTTGTCCAGCAACTTCTCACATCCAAAACCATCTACTTGTGAGTCTCTTTTAACCAACACTTCTTAACCCCTTCCTTCAGCCAGAAGATTTTGGAGATTCAAAGATGCAGAGAAGCTGGTCTCTGCCCTTCAGGACCTCATAGTCCAGTGGATAGGGTTGGGGAGGACACCAGTACCTGGAAGGCACAAGACTGTGTACTTATGTCCTCTTGGCTGACACTTGTTGGTGACCCTGTATCCTGGGCACAGTTGGTGACCCTGTATCCTGGGCAAGCCACCCTGAAGGCTTGAGGATGAGCCAGCCTACCCCCATCATGGCCCTGCAGACTGCGCAATGGTAGACGAGTACCAAAACATCTTCCTTGAGCAAGGGGAACTGGACTCAAATCTGCACAAAGGGACCATAGGTGCTGGCAATGGCCTCGTCACTGCCACCACATTCTGGCTCCCCAGAATTCTGCAGCCTCGTAGTAAAAGACTCAGTCTGTTTCTAATCCAGAGGAGCAATCCAGGAGCTGGTGTGAAACAAACACATGAGAAGATGTCCCCAACCACTGCCTTCCTCTCTGCCAGCTCCAACATCTCATCAAAAGTCTCAACAACCAGTACATCCACATATTATCTTTAAAGAACTGTTGACTCTTCAAAGTGTGGCTTTTGGAGATTGTACTTAGAGGAAACGCCACGTCCTAGTCCCCCAGCTGTCCCACTTATGACTTCACCCTGGAAGTACTACATGAATCACTTGTCATGCTGGCCATACTTTGGGGGCCTGAGAAAGACCCTGCTGATGTCCCTTCCCTTGCCTTTTCAGCTCTAATCTTCAATGTCACCCAAGAGGAGATCAGGAGATGGAAGAGAGAGAGCTTGGTGTATCCATTAGCTATGGCCGTGTAACAAATAACCCCAATTTCAGTGTTTTATATTTTATTGGCTCTCAAGAGTCTACAAGCTGCCTAGCAATCCACCTGTTTATTTGGGCTGGTCTCCCTTGTTCCTTTGGAGGATCAGCTGGGCAGGAAGGTCTAAGATGTCCTTCCTCAGTCCTTCTCCTTAGCTGCTCATCCTCCAGCATGCTGGATCAACTTCCTCACATGGAGTACTCAGGGATTATTCCAAGAAGTCAAAGGCAGATGCTTCAGACCTCTCAATTTCACAAAGCATTGCTTCTTCCACAGTCAATTGGTCAAGCAAGTCTCAGGCCAGCTCTGATGCAGCAGAGTAGAAGAATAGAAGGCACCTCTTGATAGGAGAAACCACAAAAATTCTGGTGCCACCTCCTGCACATGGGTGGCAGATTGCTGCCTCTTTGGTCAGCTACATCTCCCAAGGAAAAGGGAAGAGGACATGCAATGGAAGAGGCCCACCATCCAGGGTGAGCCAGCAGCACCCCATGTACGTTCTTTTCATGAACCTGCTAGCCAGCCCAGGTGCCCAGGTGTGGACCTGCTTCAAGCTGATGACAGCCCTTCGGGGCCAGAACCTCCAAACCTAGGGAGTCACCTTTCCATGGGGCCGGGAACTGCATGAGGGTTTGGCTCATCCCACCTGAGCTGATGTAGCATGCAATCTGTCCCCATGAGCAGTGCTGTGGGGCCAGAGAGGGGCGCCCTTGCTGTGATACAGAGAAGGGAGGATGGCCTAAGGTGTGCCTGGAGTGCCAACATGGGGAGCAGGGAAAGAAGATACAGTGGATCCTGGGGGCTGTGCAAGTCGGGAGAGGGCCAGGAGGCTGGGTGGCCAAGGACAGAGCAAAGAGAGTGGAGGCCCAGGAGCCTCTGTCTCCATCAGAGGAGCCAACTGGCAGCCCAGGGGCCACTCTCGCCCACCAACATGCTTGGCTTAGACCTTCATAGCATGTTATCAAAATTTGAATTTATTTCTATCACTTAAAAATTGGAGGGGTCATAACAAACAGGCAGACCTAGATTCAGAAAATCCATCCTATAAGCGAGACTTGATGGAGCTGGTGGGGGCTGCCTCTTGAAAGGAGGCATGGACTCACCTTTAGCTACACGTTCCCCCATCTCGAGTTGCCATGCCCCACCCACTTTCCCAGGTCAGCAGCCTGGACCCTACAGACTGGCTTTGGACATTTGCACCCCTGGACCCCCATGCCTATGCGGGGTGGGGTATTATCTCCTTGGGTGACCCTGTAACTGATGGATTGCTCTGGCTTTAGAACATAACTCAGGGGAGCAGGGAAGGCAGTGTGGCATCAGTAACCTTCCCTAGAACTGACTCCCAGGGCAGGGCCCTCTCCAGCAGAGCCATCGGCGAGGGGACCCCAGGGCAAAGCCAGCCCCTGGAGGAGGGGACGACTGAGCAGAGCAGGGTCTGGAAAGGAGTCCCCCACTCAGGGCTGCAGACCCTTCGCCAGGTAGACCCAGGGCACCTGAACCCTGACCCACCCTCCTCGCTCAGTTGTGGGCGTGGCATCCGAGGACCGGCCATGTGCCCCGGGGAGTGCTCTGTGAATAGTGGGGGTCTTGGGGTGTCTCGTGGATGACAACTCGGGCTTTCTTGGGGTGAACACTGATGATGGCCAAAACAATGTAACTTGATTTTCTTTTTTTCAAGATGGCTGTGAGCCTGTTGGGCTGGTATTAGTGTCTCCATCTTGCAGGTGAGAAAATTGAGGAGCAGGAGAAGCAAAGCTAAAGGGCAGATGAGAAATCTCAACCTCAAGAGTCTTTCAGGACAGTGTCCAAGTGGCTGCCTCTCCTCAGACCAGACACAATGGGCTGGAAGTTTCTCTAAGCACCCCCCTCCTCCACCCCTCCCACCCCAATCTTGTTCTTCTCTCCTCTCGACCACACCCCACAGAGGGACTCACATCACCACACATAGCCTGCCCCAGCTCTGGGCAACTCTACCTGAAAGACTCACAGCCATCTTGAAAAAAAGAAAATCCAGTTACATTGTTTTGGCCATCATCAGTGTTCACCCCAAGAAAGACCCAGTTGTCATCCACAAGTCACCCCAAGACCCCCACTGTTCACAGAGCACTACCCAGGGCACATGGTTCATTTGTTCTTTTCCCCACTCAGTGAGGGAGGCGTCATTACCCCCATGATCAGGAGGAGGAAACTGAGTCTCAAGGGTAGGGAGCCATTTCCCCAAAGACCCAACTCTGTTCACTAGCAGAGCCAGACTTTGCATCCTGGGCCTGGACTGGGCAGGGAAATTGGGCCAGAGAATTCTAGAGTGCGGGTGTGGCTTATCAGGGGCAGCCACTTGCTACTTCTAGGCCCCGAGGGAGGAGGCCCTGCTGGGACTAGCATGGGGGTCCCGCGGGGGCAGTGGCAGTGGTGACTCAGTGGCCCACCTCCCTCGTGGCGCACGGCTGCCGTCTGACCCTCATGGGCTGGCCTCTGCCTCCACCGTCCTGTGAACCCCCCACCCCTCCTTGTCCCTTGCCCAGGGCAGAGGAGTGGCTCTGACTGTGAGAGCCATTTTCCAGAGGCTTCTCTCCTGGCCAGAGCAGGCCTCATCTGTCCCATCCCCACCACAGTTGATGAGCAAATCCTGAGGCAGAGAGGCTTTGGAGAGATAGAAGATGCTGAAGCAGCCAGCAGCATCCCTGGCCACCTGAGATTTATTAAATGCTGATTTGTGCCAGGCATTGCACTATGCGTTCTAACCGCATTAGCACTTTATTCCTTGATCCTATTAGGCGAGAACCATTTAACCCCACGTTACATGGAGGGAAGTGGAGCTGAGGGAGAGTCGGTTTCTGTACTAATGTCACGAGGACTTTGCCCAAGGGCTGCCCCAGGAGTCCAGCCCTGGCAGCGTTAGACCAAGTTCGGGCCCAGCCACTTGACCCTGGGGTGAAGGTGCTGGAGGACAGGAAGTGCTCCCAGTGTGGTGAGAGGGGTCCAGCAAGACCCTGTGTGCTCTTTGCCAGGCCTCCTCTCTGTGATCGCTGCCTGGACTTCAGCCAGAATTGTCGTCCTGCCTTTCCTGCGTTCATGACATAGGACACCTGAGTCCAGTGTTTTGGGCAGTTGGCCAAACTGATGGCACATTTCTGCAAACTCCCGTTGCTCGATGCTAGCCAGGAGCACACTTGCAGCGTACAGGACCTGAGACCGGGGAGTTGGCTGAATCTCTTTCCCAAAATGTTCCAGAATGTGAAGGAGGGGAGAGGGCAGGTGAGGCGTGGATAGAATAATTCTCCCTGCAGTCCTGATTCAGAGGGGTTGCTGCCCCCAGAGGTGGTGCCGAGCTGGGCTCTGGGGCCAGCAGGCTGAACCCAGCTCTGCAACTGGGGCAGGCGAGGCCACTCCAGGGCCCTAAGCAAAGGCTGGGAGATGGGAGCATCAAGCCAGGCCCATGGAGCAGCCAGTGGTGTTTGACTTCAGCAAACAGATGCACAAATGACCTCTCTGGGAGGCAGCTGTCATGAGACTCTCGGGCCAGGAGTTGGGTTCAGCATTTCACACTCCCTCACTCTGATGATGACGGATCCCGGATGTCTCCACGTTGTTCCCACTTCCTAATCTGCTACTGATTTCCAGCTCTTTAAATTCTCCACCAACAGACCCGTGCACACACATGCACACACACTCACACACACACGTGCTAGGCCCCTAGGGCCTGTCTCCCTCCATCTCGTGCAACGAGTGATTCTAATGGAGACATTTTATTTTCCGGGGATGGGCCTGGCACTTGGTCCAGTGTGAGTGGATTCTAACCCACTCCCTAAAGAATGAGATTCTGCTGCCAGCTCAGCCCACGGCTTGGAGCCCAGAGCTCCCTGGTGACAGTCAATGGGTGTGAACAGCAGCTGGGGTGGGAAGTGAAGCACTCAGTGGCCTCAGTATTCTGT
Source organism: Myrmecophaga tridactyla (assembly GCA_004026745.1). Taxonomy (NCBI): domain Eukaryota; kingdom Metazoa; phylum Chordata; class Mammalia; order Pilosa; family Myrmecophagidae; genus Myrmecophaga; species Myrmecophaga tridactyla. The sequence continues at coordinate 42,977 of PVIY010012941.1, forward strand.
GCCCCGGAACAGGCTTCACTGTAACATGATGACAGGTGGGGGTGGGGGCTGGGGTCACCTCTCCCTCCCCACCGCCCCCAGACCCGCTGGGACCCACTCCCAGACCCGAGCAAGAGGGAGAGTGAGCACGGGGCCAGACCCCCAGAGCTGGCCCCCACGTGCCTGGCACCTCCCCCGCCCTCCAAGGTCCCCCCTCTCATGGGACGGGGAGTCCACACAGGCACATGGAAGAGACGCAGGACCGGGTTTCTGGGGGCTCAGCCTCCTGCCCAACTCCAAGTGAGATGCCGCAGGATGGCTGGGGCCTCTCCATAGCACACAAGCCGCCGAGCTCTTTCCTTGGTTTGTTCTAAAAAGCACAGCACCGATGGCTTCATTCTGAGAGAAACTGGCAAACTCTGTTGACACAAACCATCCCCAAAATAGGTCAGACCCTCCCACAACCGTCTTTTCCAGCATTTCCCCCTGAAATCAAATTAGCAGTGTATGCAAATGAGAGTGAATTCATTGAGTTAATGTGTCTGATTTTGGAGGCAAACTTGAAGCAAAGAGCACCTCATTCCCTAACACAGAGGCCCTCAAAGAACACCGATTTCTGAGTTGTATGATCCTCATGCAGACCTTTTCTTAGCCCAAAGGAATGGCGCCGCCGCTTTCCTCATGAATACACATGTCTCTGCTCCTAGCCCCCTAGATATCATTCTAAAGTCATTTCAAGGGGTGCCCTACATGGGGGCCCCCCAAAGCTCAGGCTCAGGGGTCTGTGGGAAGCAGCCACGTGGCCCTTTCCCAGGTGGCTGTGGGCCCCGTGTCACTGCAGGGCTCCACCGTGGTAGGCTGTGAAATGAAGAGTTTGTCACCTTACTCAGAATCTCACAGCCAAGGATGAGTCATGATGGCTTCACCATCTCCTCCCCTTGGGGACCAAGGTGCTGTCACATTGCGCCTTAAACCTCAGTTTACCCCCATACTACTCCAGGGCAGCCACTTCAGCAGACCCTGTGAAGGTAACTGGACAGAGAAAGGTGCTGTCACAGCCGGCCCCACAAAGCAGCAAAGTGGGTGCATGACTCTTGTATTTGGGGGACCGAAATGAACCCCCTCTGCCTCCAGCATCTTTTTGCAGTCTATTGGAACCTGGAATTTCCTACTCCGAGGGTCATGGGCTATCCATGAAGCACAGGTTCGAGCACATGGGCCGTGAGACACACATCCCTGCGTTGGAATCCTGGCTCTGTCCCCCTAAAGCCACCCCAGCCCTCTGAGACTCAGTTTCTTCAGCTGGGAAATGGAATTATAACACTCACCCAGAAGAGCCATGTAAGGATTAGCAGTAATGCCTGTAGCACACAGGAAGAATGAAATAAGGAGTAGCTGTTTTTCTTTTTACCTGAAACTAGCAGCTCCATGAGCGCCTTTTCAAAGCTGGGTGGTGCACGGGTCACTGGCCTTTTGAAAAGAAGTTCTGGGCTTGGGCAGGTTCTCGGGTCCCCTGCCCTGTTTCTGTCATGAGCGTCATGGTGGATTAGCTCATCACTCAGTGATTATCCGCTCTCCCCAGCTCCATAGGAAGGATGCACTTTCCAGCCCCACTGATATAGGTCTTGCCATATGACTTGCTTTGGCCAAGGGGATTTGGGCAAAAGTAATGGGCTCCCAGTTCTGAGCCCCCGTGAGGGCTTCTAATCCTTGCTTGAAGAAAGCACACCCCAATTACCCACTGTCCCTTCATCCTAGACCCCAGAGCAAATCCATCCCACTGCCTGAAACACAGCTGCCCTAGTGAGCCTGGCAATCAAACTGGACTCTTTTAAAAAAAAGTTTTTATAATGAAATATAACATACATACAAAAAAACAGTAAATCTCAAAGTACATTGCAACAAGTAGTTATAGAACTGATTTGAAATTTTGGTATGGGTTTCCATTCCACAATTTTAGGTTTTTCCTTCTAGCTGTTCTAAGACAATGAAGACTAAAAGAAATATCAGTGTGATGCAGCAATCATACTCACTTGTTAAATCCTATTTTCTCTGTTATAACACCTTCTTTTCCTTTGATTCTTCTCCCAATCTTTAGGAATATTTGTGCTCAGCCCTTTCTAAGTTTTTCATTCTAGAAAGGGGTGTCGATAATTTTGGGTAGAGGGGCTGGAACTAGTTGTTGTTTCAGGACTTATCTGTTTTAGGAGCCCCACTAGAGATTGTAGGTTTCGAGAAAGTAATCTTAGTAAATGAAACTTCTGTAGAATTTCAGATAGAGCACTAGGTGTTCTTTAGAATTAGCAGGAATGGTTTTGGTTGAGGTTTGGCAAATCGTGGTAATTAGCAATATCTAGTTAAAGCTTGCCTAAGAGAAGCCTCCAGAATAGTCCCTTAACTCTATTTGAACTCTTTTAGCGACTGATACCTTCTTTTGTTACATTTCTTTTTCCCCTTTTGGTCCAGAAGGTGTCCCACAGTGTCAGGGCCAGGCTCATCCCTGGAAGTCATGTCCCACGTTACCAGGGAGTCTCTCACCCCAAGATGTCATATCCCACGTGGTAGGAAGGGTGCTTTAGTTTGCTAGCTGCCAGAAGGCAACATATCAGAAACAGAATGGTTTTTAAAAGGGAGGATGTATTAAGTTGTAAGTTTACAGTTCTAAGGCCATGAAAATGTCCCAATTAAAGCAAGTCTGTAAAAATGTCCAAATTAAGGCACTAACTCAAGAGGTTATCGTCACTCAAGAAAGGCCGATGAAGTTCAGGGTTTCTCTCTCAACCGGAAAGGCACATGGCGAAGATGGCGACATCTGCTAGCTTTCTCTCCAGGCTTCTTGTTTCATAAAGCTTCCCCAAGGGCATTTTCCTTCTTCATCTCCAAAGGTCTCTGACTGCATGTTCTCTCCTGGTTCTCCTGGCTCTCAAATTTTCTCCAAAATGTTTCCTCTTTTAAAGGATTCCAGTAAACTACTCAAGACCCACCTGGAATGGGTGGAGTCACATCTCCCTCTAATCAAGGTTAATACTTAAGATTGGGTGAATCACATCTCTGTGGAGATAATCTAATCAAGGTTTAAATCTACAGTGCTGAATAGGGATTAAAAGAAACAGCCACTCCCACAAGATGGATCAGGATTAAAACATGGCTTTTGTAGGGCACATAATCCTTTCAAACCGGCACAGAGGGTGATGATTTCACTTGCAAAGTTACTGAGAGAGAGAGAGGCTGCATCTGAGCAACAAAGCCATATTTTAATTCTGATCCATCTTGTGGAGGCAGCTGTTTACTGGAAGTAACTCTTAGACATAACTATAAGTAGGCTTAGCTTGTCTGTTACATAAATAAGCATCATAAGAGCAAAACTCAAAGTCAAGAGCTTGGCCTATTGACTTGGGAATTCCTAATGTTTTTCTTTGGTGCTAAATTTTAATAGTTGCATGTCTTTTCACCCCTCCTTCAAGGGATTTGCCAATACTTTTAAAAAAATATTTTTATTGGGAAATCTTCATACACATACAGTCCATCCACAGTATTCAATCAACAGCTCACAATATCATCCCATAGTTGTGTATTCATCACTATGATCATTTTGAGAACATTTGTAGCACTCTGGAAAAAGAAATAAAAAGAAAAAATTCTTACATCCGATACACTTTATCTCTCCCTCTCATTGACCTCTAGTATTCCTATCTACCCAATTTTTTACCCTTTATCCTCCCTATTATTTATTTTGTATTTTTATCCTTATGTGACTGTTATAAGAGCTTACAATATAGGAATCTACAATAGGCCCCAACCTGATAACCCATGCTCTTGACTAACCTAAAGACTCTTGATTGGTAGAATGAAGCCACTGAATTTGAGGGTGGTTTGTCTTGTTGCACACTGTGGTAATAATTCACTGAAAATAGATACTTGAGTGTCGGTCCACCTTTTGCCACCAACACTGATGGGTTTATGGCACTTCCCAGCACCTCCCATCTTTGACTCTACCTGCCGCCCCACCTTTCCCTACCCCAGCTCTTCCCTTGGGCCCTAGACCCAATCCATTGCCACTTCCTGCTCCATCAGCTCTAACCTGTTCTCAATTCCACTCAGTCCCCATCCTGCCACATGCAACCTAGACAAGGGGACAAAGCAGTAGCCTCAGCAGAGCAGATAGAGCAAGAGCCAGCAGTTTCCACACCTCTACACTGGACAGATGCCATGTTGGGCCTGCCACACATGCTCCTTCATGATCCCTGGATTGCTGGGGAGGGGGGAGCCAGAATGTCACCCTAAGGCCCTCTGACCTCAAATGCAGGGCTCTTTTTTGCTATTCCATGCAGTGGCTGAAGTCCGGATTCCTTCTAGGCAAGCAGGTTTTCATAGCAACCCAGCACCTTTGTGTTGGAGGATGTGCTGGTTTGAACAGAAGTATGCCCCCTAAGAAAAGCCATGTTTTGATATAAAACTCATTCCTTAAAGGTAGAATAATCTGTATTCAATACTGTATGTTTGAAACTGTAATGAGATCATCTCGCTGAAGGATGTGATTTAGTTAAGAATGGTTGTTAAACTGGATTAGGGGATGATATGTCTCCACCCATTTGAGTGGGTCTTGATTAGTTTCTGAAGTCCTATAAAAGAGGAAACATTATGGAGAAAGAGACTCAGAGAGAGCAACACTACAAAGCAGAGAGTCCACGAGCCAGCAGCCTTTGGAGATAAAGAAGGAAGACACCTCCCAGGGAGCTTCATGAAACCAGAAGCCAGGAGAGAAAGTTAGCAGATGACGCCGTATTCGCCATGTGCCCTTCCAGCTGAGAGAGAAGCCCTCACTGTGTTCACCAAGCACCTTCTCACTTGAGAGAGAAACCCTGAACTTCATCGGCCTTCTTGAACCACGGTATCTTTTCCTGGATGCCTTTGATTGGACATTTCTATAGACTTGTTTTAATTGGGACATTTTCTCGGCCTTAAAACTGTAAACTAGAAACTTATTAAATTCCCCTTTAAAAGCCATTCCGTTTCTGGTATATTACATTCCAGCAGCTAGCAAACTAGAACAGAGGAGAACTGGGCAGCTCCTTAGTCCAGTAGAGAGTAGGCAAACCTTCAAGTAGAGTCGAGAGACTACTCTGGAGGTCACTCTTACAAATGCTTCACTTAGACATTGCTACCTATCATAACTTGCCAACCCCCAACTAAAAGCATTCCTGCCAGTCTTAAAGAATACCTAGGGCATTATGATTCCATGCACTAGGGTAACTTTCCAAAGCCTACAATCTCCAGATAGGTCCCTGGACCAGATAAGTACTGAAACCTAGAGGGGCCAGCCTCTCCAGAACATCAACTAATTCTACCCTCCAACCCATATTATTTATAGGCCTTTCCAACATGGAAAAGTTAGAATGAGCATAGCCTAAATACCCTTAAAGAGTAGGAGAAAGATCAAAGGTGATGGTGGAGTTATACCGAGAAGGTTGAGTTTAATAAATGAGAATGAGCACTAAATCATTATAATGATATTTCTTTTAGCCCCTAGTACCTTAGAGCAGCTAGAAATAAAAACTTAAAATTGTGGAATTGTAACCCCTACCAAACTTTGAAATCTGTTCTACAACTAATTGTTGCAATGTACTTATAAATTTATAGCTTTTCTACATATATGTTACATTACACAATTTTAAAAAATGGGAAATGTTAGATCATGTATACCTCAGTAAACTGTTCAAATACTTAACATACATCTTTCCTGTGATTAAGCATTTCTTTTCTATAATCCAGGGGAAATGAAAACATATCTTTATATAAATGACACATACATGGATACTTATAATATCTTTACTCACAATACCCTAAACTTGAAGGACACAAATATCCACCCAAAGGAAATAGGATGCACATTTTGTAATATAATCATTCAGCGTCAAAGAACTAAATGATAAAAACTGAGACAACTGCAAATCCACAGAACAATATGGATTAAACTCAAAACAATATTTTGAAGAAAAAGATTCAGGCTACCAAAGAATAAATTCTGATTTACTGGATGTTTATGAATTTGGAGATATGGCAAAACTGATGTACGATGATAGAAAATCAAATATGTGGTGAATATTGTTGAGGTGGTTATTGAGGGAAGGGTAAGCGGCTAATTTCTAGATTAATGAAAATGATTCCAATCTTGATAAGGTTGTTTGGTAAGGAGATGAAAAGTTATAAAATTTGACCAATCGTTCAGTTAAGATCAGCCCATTGCACTATATTTCATGTTTACATCAATTTAAAAGGAACTGAAAGAAGGAAAGAATGATCATAATTTTATGGAGAGATGCACACTTTATTTCCAGAATCTTCCCCCTACTGACCACCTCACTGTGGACCAGTCCAGGCTGTCAGTTGCTGGTGGGTTCCAGGCGGAATGTTGGGGAGTTCTCTGGGGTTTGTTGTAGGCTGGAGGCTCCACAGTGACTGGGCAGAGTCCTGTGGTGGCCTCAGTCCCACAGAGGCAGTGTCAGCCTCTGTGGCGCTTGTGTTTTCCATGATCCTTGGGAACCTGTGAGAGGGTGTTATGGAGCTGCTGCCTGATGGCATGAGTCCAGCCCTCACCTTCCACAGCCTCCAGTGGGAGTCAGCAGCGTGTCCACCTTTCATTGGCTCTTGGATGGGTCTTTTGTTGTTATTTCAACTCATGCAGTCTATTAGAAGCTGACTTTATTTAAGATGTGAAAAGCAGCTTGCGGACACACTGGCTGCACTGATTGACAAAAAATGTCAGAACCTTGCCACGCTTAGTGCTGCTCAGAAGAGGTATGCAGGGACTGAGTCGCCTTTAGGGAAGGCCAGATGACAGAAAGAGTCTTTCAGCCTCATCGACACCTACAGAAAGGCAAAGACAGCTATAGCAATGCTGATGGAGGAATTAATTTTGCTGGTCCTAGAAATAATGGAACAACAACCCAGAGGCTCCAAGCAAGATGAGGTAGGGGAGGTGCTAAAAACACTGGGGTCCCAAGAAAAGTTCATGAGAACCAACACAGCACAAGGTACTTTTCAAAACCCAGAGTGTGGCCACCTTTCACTGCCTGATGGTCCGTCCACCAGCAGTGGGCCTGGGGCTTAAAGCAGCCCTGACCTTCTGCTCCACTCAGGCCTCTTGACCCATTTGTCTGCAGCCACCCACCCCAGCATCCTCTGAGAGTCACTGAGGCCAGTGGATCCAAGGGAATCACCCCCATGGGCTGGAGTTCCTCCACCTTCACCTCCTGGTCACTCACCTGAAGTTTTCCACCAACAGTTCCACCTTCAATCACAGAGTATTAGACTTCCAGGAACACCTCCAGAAATGCGGGGTGGGCTCTTTACAGAAACTGGACAATTGCTTAGCATAAACGAAGCTGCTACTACTTAAGAACTTATTTATATACTTAAGAGACTACTTAGAGACATAAACACCTATTTATAGGTGTTTTTTTAAACATTTTTTTGTTTATACATTCATATGTTAATGGTTTCCTCTTAATCCATGATGTATATAATTATAATTTCAACATAAATGCTGTTTTGAGATGAGAGTTTTAAAAGTTGAAGCAATATTCATCTGCTAGTGTATAGTCCCAGCATTCCTAAGACATAACTAAAAGTAACTATTTACCGAAGTATGCATTAATTGAAAAACTAAAAAAAAACAAAAAACTAGGAATATTTTTCTGAGGAACATTACACTTACAGAGAGCTGTATATGACTTAATGCTATGTAAAATAATAAAGAATGAAAAATTTTTTAAAAAGAGTAGGCAAACCATCTTTGTAGGTTGAAAGAGTCAAATGTTGGCAATTTGACAGGCTTGGCAGATTTGCCCTCAGTTGAACAATTCTACGTTCACCGACCAACATTCGGTTCCTATTATGTTCTTTGATTCGTGATGATTCCAAGAGGGCTTCTCAGATGCCCTGCCAAATTCTAAAATAGCCAACCTGCAGCGCAGTTTCCTGGGACCCCATTACAGAGGAAAACGGATTCGCTGTGGGCTGCCCTCTCTTCACTTTGAGCACTGGCCATCTTCTCAGCATAAAGCTTCAAAAGCAAATAAACCAACAAACCACATCTCTTCACAATCACCACTTTCTAACTGCTTCATCACGTGCCCCAGAATTCATGCCAACAATGAATTCCATCATACAACCCATCAGTCTGAGATTTTGAATTCTACCCCGTTTCCTTTCTGAAGTCACAGGAATGTGTCGGTCACCACTCCTGCTCTAAAGGTGTTTTTTAATATATATTTTTATTGACAGATCTTCACACACAGACAGTCCATACATGTTGTACAATCAATGGCTCCCAATAACACCATGTAGTTGTGTATTCATCTCCATGATCATTTTTTTAGAATATTTACATCACTCTAGAAAAAGAAATAAACAGAAAAAAGAAAAGACTCATACATTCCAGACCTCTTACCCCTCCCTCTCATGGACCACTTGTATTTCAATCTACCCAATTTAATACACCCTTTATCCCCCCTATTATTTGCTTATTTTTTATCTCTATTTTTTACTCATCTGTCCATTCCCTGGATAAAAGGAGCATCAGACACAAGGTTTTCACAATCACACAGTCACATTGTAAAAGTTATGTCTTTCTACAATCATGTCCAAGAATCAAGGCTACTGGAATACAGCTCAACAGTTTCAGGTACTTCCCTCCAGCCGCTCCAGTAGTCCATAAACTAAAAAGGGATATCTATAATGCACAAGAATAACCTCCAGGATAGCCTCTTGACTCTGTTTGGAATCCCAGCCACTGATGCTTTATTTGGTCTCATTTCTCTCTTCCCCTTTTTGGTCAGGAAGGCTTTCTCAATCCCATGACGCTGGGTCCTGGCTCATCTTGGGAGCTCCGTCCCATATTGCCAGGGAGATTTATACCCCGAGGAGTCATGTCCCACGTCAGGGTGGGGAGGGCAATGAGTTCACCCCTGAGTTGGCTTAGAGAGAGAGGCCACATCTAAGCAACAAAAGAGGTTCTCTGGGAGTGACTCTTAGGCCTAATTCTCAGTAGGCTTAGCTTCTCCTTTGCAGGAATACGTTTCATAGGGGTGAACCCCAAGATTGAGGGCTCAGCCTATTTATTTGGTTGTCCCAACTGCTTGTAAGAGTATGAGAAATTCCAAATGGGGAAGTTGAATATTTCCTCCTTTCTCCCCAGTTCCCCAACAGGACTTTGCAAATACTTTATTAGCTGCCCAGATTACTCTGGGATCTATCGGGGCACCACACTAACCTGGACAAACCAACAAAATCTCATATCCTATCAAGATTCCATGTACTTATCGTGTTCAACTAAACTGACCATACAAGTTAAATAAGGTAATGACTACCCAAAATATAAATTTAAACATCTCTCCCTTTGGTCTCACACAGAAGTTGAAGTTTTAAAATATGGACAAAATCATCCTTTACTCTGTATTCTGCTCTACCTTACTCCTATTCAGATCAGCTTCCTTCATATCTTTACTTGAAGTTTGATCCCTTCTTCAACTTTTTAAACAATTCCTATATGGGGTACTGTTGACTTTCATAGTTTCAGAGTTCTAACTCTGAGTCTCAAGTGTTACATAAATACCTGAAGTTTCTTGGAATGACCAGGTTATACACAAACAGCTCAATATCTCAGAATTTAGAAATAACAGTTGCAACTCCTGAATTTATGTGACTGCTTATAACAGCTTTCAATCCAGGAAACTTTACAACAGGCCCTAACCTGATAACCCATGCTCTCGACTTCAGTTCACCGAGTTCTTATATTATAGTTAGTCCACATGAGTGAGGCATAATATTTGTCTTTTTGTTTTCAAGAGTTGTTAAAGATCATCCCCACCCAAATTCTTAACTGCTGGTCTCCCCCCAGGTCTCTGGCCTTCCACCCTGGCTGGAGTCCTCTCTGGTTCTTCCCTAGCCCAACCCCTTTTCCATCCCTGAGATGCCCTTAACAGGGAAGGGAGAGAAAGGGAGGGAAACCACCATTTATGGAACAGCCATTTTGTGCCAGGCCCCGGCTGCACTGGACATGGTGTTTCCGCAAATCCTCTCATTAGAGGTGCCGTTGGCTGGGGCCTGTCTGACACCAGCCCCATCTCCATCGTCAGGAGGAGACCCACGTCACTCAGAGCTTAATGGTCCTTTTGTGAATTTGTTTTGGGTTCCTTCAGGCCTAGAGAGACTTCCCTTTCCATTTGTACCTGGTCACAGCTAAGCTGGATCCGCCTTCTGCTGGCCGCCCACCTGGCCACCCACCTGGCCGCTGGGAAACAGCATATCTATTCTACCAAGTGAAAGTGCAGTAGGTGATGATGGACAGGTAGGTAGATAAAGAGATAGATTAGATAAGTGATAGATAACAGAGAGTTGATGAGATAGATAAATAGATGGATAGATAGATATGGATGAATTCCACTCAGAATATTAGACGCTCATAAAAATCATGATTGCAGAGCATTGTGTTCTAGTTTGATAGCTGCTGGAATGCAGTAGATCAGAAACAGAACGTCTTTTAAAAGGGGGAAATTATTAAGTTTCAAGTTTACAGTTCTAAAGCTGTGAGAATGTCCAAATTAAAGCAAAGATATAGAAATGTCCAAGCCAAGGTCCAGGGAAGGATACCTTGGTTCAAGAAGGCTGATGACATTCAGGGTTTCTCTCTCAAGTGGAAAGGCACATGGCAAACATGGCAGCATCTGCTAACTTTCTCTCCAGGCTTCTTGCTTCCTGAAGCTCTCCTCGAGACGTTTTCCTTCTTCATCTCCAAAGGTCTCGGCTGCGTGGGCTCTTGTGGTGCTCGTGGCTCTCTCAGATCTCCTAAATGTTTCCTCCTTTGAAGGATTCCTGTGAAGTAATCAAGACCCACCTGGAATGGTGGAGACATATCTCCATCTAATCAAAGGTTAATACCCACGATTGGGCGAGTCACAGCTCTGTGGAGATAATCTAATCAAGTCTCCAAACTACAATACTAAATTAAATAGGGGTTAGAAGAAACAGCTGCCCCCACCAGATGGATCAGGATTAAAACGTGGCTTTTCTAGGGCACATAATCCTTTCAAACCAGCCCGGGTTGGTAATGGGAAAATGTTTGGATAGAAACATGAACTAAAACAATGTGTACAATATGCTTAATAATATGTGAAAAAGACTGAAATGTAATGCTCCAAAATGTAACCATGGATAGTAAAATCATGGGTGATTTTTACTCCTTCCTAGTTCATGCATTTGAAATTTCCTTTTATAAGCCTGCACTGTTTTTATAATAAAAAATATTTCAAAAAATTATGAGGGTTGCTAGGTGAGCAGAGATATTGGATGGGCTTGAGGGATAGTCTGTTCAGCCCAGGCCTTTGAGAAGCTCTCCTGCCCCACTGTGGCCTCCTCTCTGGTGACCAGAATATTTGTGTGGTCAGTTCCAGGGTTCCTCTCCTCCTCCACCCCCCTTGGGAGCTCCATCTTCTCTAGCTTACGCTGAGGTCCCTTCAGGCTCTAGCTGAGACACGCCAGGACTTTCTGCAGGTACATTCAGTTCTGGTCACCTTGCCTCAACTTGGCCATCCCTCAAGTTCCAAACCACCCCTTAGGGTGGTCCTCCTGCAAACAGAGACTCGCCCTGTTATGTGGACTTCTACTCATTCTGTTCCCAAAAGTGTGACCTTTGGCTGGGCTTGCCTCAAATTGAAGTCCCCTGTATACTAACTAGAGAAACGATCTCAGACTTCTTTTTATTTTCCTTCAAAATTGCATGGCCAAAATCCATCCCTATTGCTGCAGCCTGTTTTGCATTATTTGGTTTTCTTGCTCTATAATATGCCAATGTGTAAAAATACCACAATGTATTTATTTATTTATTTATTTATTTCCTTCTGTTGAAAGGAGTTGGGCTATTTCCAATGTTTTGATACCAGGTGCAGACGGCCATGAATATTCTTGGACATACCTAGAAGAGGAATTGCTGGGTTGTAAGAGCTTGGGTACTCAACTCTAGGAGACAATGCCCAACTGTTTTCCAAAATAGCAACATAGTTTTGAGAGAAAAAGCCCCCAAAGATGATACAAACTGTATACAATTTTCTCATTTTTTCTGTAAATCTAGAACTGTTCTAAAAAATAAAATCTATTAAAAAATATTGTACAGGGCAGACAACAGTGGCTCAGTGGCAGAGTTCTCACCTGCCATGCTGGAGACCCAGGTTCGATTCTCAGTGTCTGCCCATGTTACAAAAAAAAAAAATTATACGGCCGTAATTCCCTTTCTTAAAGTAAAAAAAAAAAATGACTTCTCTTAAAAATATTTTGGGGACTACATATGGATGTGATAAATACCATCCAAAAATCAAGGGAATGATAAACACAAGAATTATGATGTCCTGGTCCCCTGGGTTAGAGGAGAACCAGGTGGTAAATTTTTGTCAGTGTTCCAGCTTCCTTTTGGATGAGGATTCCCAGGTATCTATCCTGCTGAAACAAAGGAAGGAAGGACGAGAGGGAGGAAGGAAGGGAGAGAGGGTGAAGGAGGAAAGGGTCTTGCATGGACCAATGCTGGGGATGTCATATAAAGAAGGGTTATATATCCCCCAGTTCTATACATCTGAGCTCTGCTGACTGAACAACAGCAAAGAGAAGGGCAGGGACCGAGCAAATCCCAGTGCCTTCCGGGTCTGGACGGAGGGGATACTAAGAAAATATTTATCCAATAAATGAACCACTTTGTTGCCAAAGGGTAAAGATGTATGGATTCCCACTGCAATTATATTTTCCCTTTCCTGATTCAAAACCTTGCTTGCCTGGGTGGAGGAAAGACAAGTGGAAAATATCTGTCTGATGGGTTGACATGGGTGGTGATAAGGATGGAAAGAAATCTGGTGGCTCCTGTTTACCATGAAGGCTGAGGTTGGAAAGGAAATGCGCTGCCCCAGCAGGATGGGCAATTGGAGACAGCTGTACCCTCCAGGCTGTTCACAGCTCCCCCCGCAGATGTGGCCTGGGAGAGCCCCCTGCCTGGCCTCGATGGGGAGGGCTTGTCCTGCAGTTGTTTGCCCCGAAAGCACTCTGAAGAACATTTTATTACTTTTCCATCTATCCAAGATTGGATGCAGAAGTGAAGAGGAGTCTCTTTTGTCTCTCTCAGTTCGGGAAGCAGCAGGAGGTAGGAGCAAAGTTTCCATTGGTAAACAAGTATGGTTTAAAAAATAATAATAGAGTTTACATTTGGCCAGGGCCCCGAAGTCACCTGACAAAGAGACATACAATGAAGAAGGAGATGTGGAGCAAAGGGGCCTGAGCCCAAACCCAGCTCCTGACATCCCGAGATGTCACCTTCACCCAGGACCCACTTGGCACCACGCATCTCCTCACGGGTGGGCCATCTCGGGAAATGCAAAGGGTTGGGGCTGTGACTCCCCAGAGCTGCCTTGGATGTCCCCCAAAGGCCCTGAGAAAGCGCTCTCCAGCCTGTCCCCGAGTACCGTCCAGCCTTCCCCCAAGCGCCCTACTGTCTTGTCCCCAAGTGCCCCCTAACCTGCCCCTCAACACCCTGACAGTTTATCCCTAAATGCCCCCAGCAACCAGTTTCCTTCCCTCTCTGGCCACACTGTGGCCAAGTAGCTGGTGACTCTGGGGCTCTACCCTTGCAGCTCCCTAGAGGTCCACCCTGCCATCTAGAGTGGGACACCAGGAGAGGGCCTTGTCCAGGCCCTCTCAGGCGCGTGGTTGCTTTCTCAGCCTCAGTGAGACCCAGAGGGACTTTTGCAACTGAGCCCAGTGCCCAGGGCCTTGTCCTCACTTCTTGTCAGTAGTGGCTTCATCGAAACACGGCAGACACACTCACCCCTCGGCGAGAGAGCAGCAGCAGCAGTGGTTGTTAGTTATGGGTGCTCACCCCCAGCCAAATCTGTTCTAAAGCACTTGACATGCATCGTCTATTCCCAAGGCTGAAGAGGTGGGGTGAACTGTCCTCAGCCACTTGGTGTCCAGCTGGGACTCAAGCCTGGATGTTGAAGCCCCCCAGTGCTGCCCCCCACCCCAGGAGTGCAGCATGGCTGGGCCCAGCTTGTCCAAGTAGGGAGGGAGCTCAGCACTGGGCCCTAGTAGCTCTCAAAAGCCCCCAACCCAGGCCTCTTGCAGCCTCGGGGCTCCTGGGAGGAGGGTTGCTGCAGAAGCCTGGGCCTAACATAGGCTGCTCACTGGGCCCTCAGGCCCTGCCTCCCACCCTGCGATGAGGGCAATAGGGCAATGACAACCACAGCACTGGCTTAAAGCCCCCCCACCTTCCCTCGACCCCCTGCCTGGAGGGCTGAGTCCAAGCCCCTTCATGAGCCCAAAGGGAGCCCCAAGACCTGGGCCTGCCCGCCCCCCTACTCCCCAGCACACACCTTTGCGCAGCCCTAATGGGGGGCTCACCTTCTCCCCAACCGGCCTGGGTCTTTGAGAGCCCTGGCCCGTGTGCCTGCATGGCTTGGCTGTGCCCTGAATTGTCTGGACCCCCCATCCCCCAATGCATTGCGTCCCTCACCACCCGGCTGCCTGGCACACTGAGCTGCTGCTCCCAGCGGGGTCAGCTCCAGGAGGGAAGGCGGCCTTGCTCAGCCTGGGATGCCGGAGGCCTGCACAGCTCCAGGCACCTACTGGGTGCTTTGGAAATGTTGGCGGCCCCACATTCCACAGGCTGGAGAGTTACTCCTGTAGGTCCTCCGAACCCCATGCGTAATCCGGAAGCCCCACCTGGGAGCTTGTTCGAGGGGCAGCATCTCAGCCCCATCCACACCTGCAAGTCCGAATCTGCACCTTAACCAGCTCCGTGGTGCTTCCCGGGCACCTTAAAGCTGGAGGAGCTCTGCTGCGGGCAGTGGGGGTCCCTGCAGGGCAGGAAGATGGGCTGGGCCATTTAATCCCAAGTGTGCAAGCTGGGCTGGGGGGGCCAAGGTCATGAGTTGGAACCAGAATCTTGGTTTTCGGGCCCCAAGTCCACTGTGCCTTTGGGGAAATGCTCCCCCGAGTAAAGAGCAGGAAGGAAGCCCCCCACCCAGGCCTCCTCAGAGCTGTGTCCTTGCTCTGCTCGGGTGCTGGTATTTGGTCCTTGAGTGTGGGCTTGTCTTAGGGACACACTTCTAATGAGTATAACCCAGAAGGGAGTCACAGCGAGTTCTGCTTAGGTAAAGACTGCAGCTTCCATCTGGCTCTCTCTCAGATCAATCACTCCATGAGTGACCTCCCCTGGCCAACGCTTTGACTGAATTCTTGTGAAAGACCCTGAACTTGGATCCCTCTGATGAGTGACTCCTAGATTCCTGACTCAGAGAAACTGTAAAATAATACATGTGTGCAAATAAATGTGGCTTTGAATTTGGGGGCAGTTTGGTACACAGCTGTAGATCTACCATACTTAAGTGAACTCTTATTCATCCTTCAAGACCCAAGTGAATGCCACTCCTCCACGGAGCCTCCCAAAACACTTGGTACTTAACCCATTATCAGTTTCTCACATGTTCTGTAATTTCTGTTTATAGGACAGTCCCCTCCTGCCCCCCTCCCTGCCACAAAAGGACTGTGAACTCCAGAGAGCAGGGTCAGAGCCTCAGTTATCCCTGTGTCCTCCAGGCCCAGCGCAGGGCTGTCATTTGGTTAGTCCTGCACCAGGATTTATTCAAAGAATAAATATCTTAAGCAGCAGCTGCTACCCAAGTGGCCTCCACCTTGCCTGCTTGGCATTCTATGTCCCAGATCCCCATGCTGGCCAGTCTGGGGCTGGGCTCAGTCCTCTAGCCTGCTCAGGTGAGGTGGCATTGCTTCCCAGAGCCACAGCAGGGCACAATCGCCACCCGGTTCCAGCACCCTCAGTTGCCACCACTCAGCGAGAGTCCCTGGGGACAGGCAGTGAGGCTGTCAAAGGAGAAGGCCTCTTTGCTTTATGTATCACTTTCAAACATGGCCTCATTCTGGTGAAGAAGGACAGTTCTCCACAGCCTAGGTAAGCAGGGAGTGCATGAACGAATGAATGAGTGAATGAGCCACGCCTGGCTTTCTTCTCTGTGTATGCCAGGCCTTTGGTTGAAAGCCTACACAAGCACGGTTTCTTGGCGTGAGCACTGGGCAAGGAGCCCAGAGTCCTCACTTCTAATGCCCTCTCCACAGGGACCCCAGGCAAGTCCCCTCCCCAGTGGGACTCAGCTTCACCACATGTAAGGTGACAGACAGGAAGGGATTGAGCAGTCCAGGCCCCTTCACACACCTTTGATCTAATATCCTCTCCACACCCCCAAAGAGCCCCCATTTCACAGATGGGGAGCAGGAGGCCATGGAAGGTAGGCATTTTGTTCAAGGCCACACAAAGTGGTAGAGTGGGCTTCTCTCACTGGAGAAACCTAAGGCTGGCCCAGCGCTGACTCTTGGGAGCCTCATCAGGCCGCTGGGCCATCCTCCCTGCAGTGCCTGCAGCCTTTTGCACAACACAGCTGCAGTGGGTTGAATGGGAACCCAAAAAAGCTTTGTCTGTGCCCAGAACCTGTGAGAAGAGGTAATTAAGCAAAGGGTCTCAAGACACTTTCACCCTGAATTTTCCACGTAGGCCTGAAATCCAAAGACAGCTTCCTTGGAACAGATGGAAGAGGAGAAGGCACATTAAGGAGAAGGCGATGTGGACATGGAAGCAGAGATTAGAGCCCTGGAGGCAGAAGGCAGGAAGGCCAGGGAAGGCCAAAGAGTTGTCCACACAGAAGGTGAGGCCCGCGTGGCACCCAGCCAGGAGAGGAGGACGTGGCAAGCAGGAGGGTGGTAGCGGGGATGCCCTAGGGACAGCGGCTGCTTGGCCATGGGGGAGGAGGAAAATCGGCCCCCTCCCCCCACCCCCAGGTGCCCCGAGGAGAGACGGGGAAGCCAGCAGAAGGAGCCATGCCCATGAACCCCACGATGACGGATGATTTCCATGTGTCATTGACGTGGACATCGTCCTCCTCTATTAGCAAATGTGGGTGGCCTTAGGAACCCCAGTTCCTGGGAACTGGGCCCTAAAATTGCTTCATTCAACTTCCCACACACTCTGAAGGGTTGGCCGGTGGTTTCGTTTTTTCAACAGGCTTGGCATTTTCGTCTTCTTCCAATTTAAAGAGGAAAAGGAACTAAAATGTCTTGCAACATGTTCACAAATGTGAACTTGGTTTACTTTGGGGGAAGCTGAGGTTGCCAGAGAAGTCAGATGTGTCACCAGCCCACAAGCGATGCTGGGGACAGCTGGCACCAGGCTATGAGCATGAGGACACCGAGAAAACCCTCCTCCTGCCTCCGGCCTCTGAAACGCCAGAAACACTGGGGTGGGTGCTACCTGTTGGGGTCTGAAGCACGTCCCCCAAAAGACATGTTCCAGTCTATTTGAGCTCCTGAGGGTATGAACCCATGAGTAATAGGGCCTTTGAAGATGCTGTGGATTAAGGTGTGGCACCCTGGAGGGAGGGGAGAGGGAGGGAAAAAGTGGGAGAGGGAGGGAGGGGAGGGGGCGGAGAGGGGG
>PVIY010012942.1:0-17261 GCA_004026745.1 Myrmecophaga tridactyla
AACAAAATCCTACAACCAAAAAATAAAAAGACCACTCAATTTAAAAATGGGCAAAATAGTTGAACATTTTTTCTAGAGAGGAAATATAAATGGCTAAAAAGCACCAAAAAAGATGTTCAAAATCACTAGCTAGGGCGGGCCATGGTGGCTCAGTGGCAGAGTTCTCGCCTGCTATGCCGGAGGCCCGGGTTCGATTTCCGGTGCCTGCCCATGCCAAAAAAAAAAAAAAAATCACTAGCTATTAGGGCAATGCAAATTAAAACCAAAATGAGATATGATTTCACATCTACACTATTAACATTTCATTATTTACTATTCATTTACTGCTGGTGGGAATGTAAAATGGTACAGCCACCATGGAAGATAGTTATAGAGAGTTGGGAAAGGATAGAGGGATTTAGAGGTGACTGCTAAGGGCTATAGGGTTTTTATTTTAGGAGTAATAAAAATGTTCTCAAATTGATTGTGGTGATGAATGCATAATTCTGTGAATTATACTAAAAACCACTGATTGTGCTCTTTGGATGATTGTATGCTATTTGAATATATCTCAATAAAACTGCTTTAAAAAAAGAATACAGTGTGAAAAAAAATTAAGAACTTCACATCATTATGTTGTCTTTAACTGTTTATTTTAATTTTAGGCACTATTTAATTACTCCATGCTGTGAAAGATGGCATTTAGTATTCTCTCACTTCCTCTCAATTTCTCCTCCCCCCATCTCTCGCGTCTCAGTTTTCATTGTTGATGGCTGTTACATGTTCTACTGCCCAAGTTTATAACAGCCACTCCTGATCTATAACTGTAACTGCCTGTGATGGTATAAATATTTCTGCCTTGTTCTGTTATGAGTATGTTTGTCCTCGTACATAAAGTAAATATCTTGTTTGCTTCTTATCATATGACATAAGTTGTAGTGTTCATGTCTTTAAGTTATAGGATAACAAGTCTAAGAATGAGTGTGGCTTAAGGACCTGCACCCTATTCTGGGGAGATTTAGTGCTTTTCCAGTTGTATGCAGGACAGCTGAAGCACTGCTAGGAGAAACATATGTCTGTTATTGCGTTCTATTTAGAAAGTAAACGTGTTTTAAGGTGATGCGTATAGCTGCCAAACAGACACGACTGTTAATGGTTAGGTTCTGGTGTCAACTTGTCCAGGTGATGGTGTACCATTGTCTGGTCAGGCAGGCACTGGCCTGACCATTACTGCAAGGACGTTTTGTGGCTGGTTGATAAACCAGAAGGCTGGTGTTTTAAACCATGTCAGTCGATTGCATCTCTGGCTGACTGCACCTAGGATCAACTACGGGCAAGCCCCCCGCAAACGAGATAACCCAATTAGCTGAATTTGATCCAATCAATTGAAGACTTTTAAGGGTGAAGAGAGAATTTTCACTTCTTCAGCCAGTGAGTCTCTCCTGTGCAGTTTGTCCAGACCCTACATTGCAGCTGCCAGCTTCACAGCCTGCCCTATGGATTTTGGACTCTTACATACCCATGGTTTTATGAGCCACCTTTAAAAATCTTATATTTACAGATCTCTCCTGCTGGTTCCGTTTCTCTTGAGAACCCTGACTAATATGTTGCCTATTGTGACTTCTATATTTATCTGGATTCACTCCTTAGCATCATGCCATGAGTTCTACATTCGTGAATCCATTACTTTTATTCACTCTTAATTGGTGGGATTTGTAATCAAGCATTTTTTTCAAGATCTTATCAATGTTATATTGCCTGAACACATTTACATTTGAGGATCATTGCTTTTTGGCTTTATATTCTATGATATTACCAGTCGATGCTTTCTTTCCCTCCAATCTATTAAACATTACTCTATTGTGTTTGGATGCTGAGTGTTGCTGCAAAAGTTTTGAGGCCAGCCTGATTTATTTCCCTGTGGAGGAAGTTCTTGTGTCTAGAAAACTAGTTAATTCTTTCCTATCCTTAAGTTTAATCAGGGTATGTCTTGGAGTGCAGCATTCTGTACTAAGTTTTTCAGGAACACCTTGTCTTTTGATCTGCAAATTCAGTTATTTATTTACTTCAGGATGTATTTTTCTTTTCAGAGGCAGAATAGCATCATTCTAATGTTTTGACTCAAAGGTCTGCTAGATTTACTAGTTGTGTGACCTTGGAAAAGCGACTTAATTATGTTGTAATTTCCTTTTCTATCAACTGGGGATATTAAGAGAACTGACCTCATACTGTTGTTTTGAAAAATTAATTAATGCATGGAAAGTTCTCAAAAAGTATCTCACACGTCCAACACAAAAAGGATTTTCTCTCACATATTTTATTAATTTATGGTACATTGGGTAATATATTTCAATAAAAACAATCTTGTTATAGGTATATATCGTTATATCCACATGCCTAGGTATCCATAGGTATCTTTGAATAAATCTTTTCCCCTGCAGCTATGCTGATGTTAGTTTTTCCTTGTGTCTTTTCTCTACCACCTGCATTCATGTGATGTCAAAAATTGCCTTTATACTTTTTTCCAGCAGTGTATATTCTCTTTTGTTTTTATTGTGTTTCTTTTTTATTCTTGTTCCGAATTTATCTCTGGGCTCTTTAATCCTGATAATGCCATTGCTATTTTGGTCCTCAGTTTGTTTCCTTTGGTCCCTACTCATTTCATCCTATTAATTTATCATCTCATCCCAGAACTCTTAAGTCACTGACTTCATGTTCATATCAAGTTGATCCGCCAAGTCAGGCGATTGTGAGTAACTTGCTGTATTCCTTACATTATATTTCTTTGTAGGTTATGATCATTGGTCTCACATGTCACGGACCCGTTTGCTTTCCTTTGTCTTCTTACGCTTTTTCTCCTTCTCTTCATCTTCTCTCCCTTCTTTCCTCTCTATTTCTTTCTTTCTCTCTTATGTATTCACAGTTTGCTCTAATGTTGCCATGCCATGTCCTTCCTCCTTGCTCTGCTTGGGTGGCTCTACCCTGACATTCTATTTGCTGTGATATATAGTGTAGGTGATATCTGAGTCTCTTCCCACCACATCTGGCATCAGTTCATTTTCCCCTCGAAGCTAAAATTTGCAGATTCAGTATTCTGGGCTCTGCCTGATTTTGGTAGCCTCTTGGAACTGCAAGAGGGAGGGGAGGGCTCATCTAAAGTGGTGTTCAGGCATTGTCAGAACTCTGAGCAGCTGTTCCTTCCTCCTTTATGAGATGTCCTATACACCCCATCTACTTCTGGGTATTTACCGTTCCTATTAGGAGATATTCTCTATTTTCACATTATTTCCTCAATCCAAAGTTGAAACTTTGGCCACCATAGGAGAAAGTTTTTAAATGTTCTTATTACAACTGTTTCCATCCACTCTCCCTGCCCCAGGTCAAATTTCTTATCCCTTAGACAGACAGAGAAAGGGTGTTACACATTCAGTTTAACTCCACATTTTTCGATATTAGTGAGAAATCTCAGGGTTCTATTGATCACTGGTGTCCTTTCTGGTGTGGCAGAAAGGAGGAAGGGAGGAAAGAGTTAGAAGCATGGTTTCACCCTCTACTTCACTCCAGAATTTTCTGCTTCCTTCCTTTTTTACAGTTTTTTTAAGTTCATTGCATTTGATATTTCCCTTTTCCTTGAATTTTTTTTTTTTACTTTTTTTTTTTTGTATGAGTAGGCACCAGGAATTGAACCTGGGTCTCCGGCATGGCAGATATACTAGTTAAGGTTCTCTAGAGAAACAGAATCAACAGGGAACACTCGCAAATATAAAATTTATAGAAGTGTCTCAGATAACCATGGGAATGCAGAGTCCAAAATCCACAGGGCAGGCTATGAAGCCAATGATTCCGATGGAGAGTCTGAATGAACTCCACAGGAGAGGCTCGCCGGCTGAAGCAAGAAGAGAGCCTGTCTCTTCTGAATCCTCCTTAAAAGATTTCCAGTGATTAGACTGAGCATCACTCATTGCAGAAGACACTCCCCTTGGCTGATTACAAATGGAATCAGCTGTGGATGCAGCTGACGTGATCATGATTTAACTCTATGAAATGTCCTCATTGCAACAGACAGGCCAGCACTTACCCAACCAGACAAACAGGTACCACCACCTGGCCAACTTGATACCTGAAGCTGACTATGACGGCAGGCAAGAATTCTACCAGTGAGTCACCACTGCACAGCCCTTCTTTTCCTTGAATTTTCTTTTCTTTTTTTTTTTTGCTCAACTTATTAGACATTGGGTAAAAGGAATTCTATACTGCTGTTTCTGTCAATCATCTTAACTGGGATGCCTAAGTCATATTTTCTACACATAAGTGGGAATAATAATAATTATAATACTGAAGTCATCGTTTTTTTTAGGAGTACTAAATTAGATAATATATGTAAATTGCTTTGCAAGCTCTCAAATTTATATGAAGAATAAATTCCAATAAATGCATTTATGAATGAATGAGCTGTTATTACTCCATGGTAATGAATTCAGTTAAGTAATTCATAGGATTATAAAATGTTAGCACTTAAAATAATCCTAGGATTCATGCAGTCATTCCCTTTACTTTATAATAAGGAAACAAATATCATGATCACCATCTTTAGCACCATCGAGAGGCAGGCAACACAAGAATTCTATTATCTGTAATACGATAGAGAATATACCATTCATGAAAATTTTTCTTAAAAAGAATCCTGTTTGTGTTATGAAGAAATATTTTGATATATTGCTTAGGTCGAGGGGTCTATCACTTTAGAGCCCTCCTTGTTTTACCTAACACCAAGATGAGCTTGTTGGTAGAAGGTGGAGGCAGAGCTTAATTTCTTTCCATTACAGAGAGAAGAAAACATAACTAAGAGTGAAAAACTGATAGAGCAAGCTAAACTGAATGCTGAGTAAGGGAAAGAGAGAGTTAAACAAATACAGAGGAAATACAGATGAGAATTCATATTGAAAAGCGAAAGATTAATTTTAAGTTGTCTGCTCTGGAGCATGCAGTGTACTCTTTCTCCATTTGGCACAAGTAATACTTAATAAAGTGTATACTCTTCACTGATGATTTTTGTAGTAGTTTCTTTCAGGGCCACTCATGAATGCATTTGGATCTGAAAAGAACAAGTAGACACAACGCAAATCATTTGAGGACACTAGAGGATGAGGGGCCCAAGGGGTTATATATGTGGTCAATTATGACCTCCTGTGTTCATACACAGCCTTGGAGCAGAGGATAGAGTGAAGCAAAGGTCTGGCTTGGAAATGTTTAGGATTTGGGCAGCTAACTTAAATGAAATAATGAGTTTTAATCTGAAAATAAGGGCATTGCCAATGCTAAGAGAGGATGCAAGGCCCAAGTCATGAGGGAAATAAGAGTCTCTGAAACATGGCAGAGAGAATCAGGTAGCAAATTAAGTTAGTACTATTTACTTCTATCCCAAAAGGAAGATTTTTCCTGACAGCTGTAAATCTGGAAGTTGTTATCTGCTTCCTAACATATTCTAGGAACATGGCATAAGCTTGGTATTCAAACCAAATGAACTCTCAGAAAGCTAAGTATAAAATTACCATATGACCCGGCAATACCATTGCTAGGTCTCTACTCAGAGGACATGAGGGCAAGGACACAAACGGACATTTGCACACCAATGTTTATAGCAGCATTATTTACAATTGCCAAGAGATGGAAACAGACCAAATGTCCATCAACAGACGAGTGGCTAAACAAGCTGTGGTATATACATACGATGAAATATATGCAGCTGTAAGACAGAATAAAGTTGTGAATTATGTAACAACATGGATGGAACTTAAGGACATAATGCTGAGTGAGATTAGCCAGAAACAAAGGGAAACACATTGTATGGTCTCACTGCTATGAAATAACATTAATGAATGAACTTGGAGAATTTCAGTTAAGAACAGAGGTCATCAGGAGATAGAAATAGGGTAGATATTGGGTAATTGGAACTTCAGGGATACACACTGTGCAACGGGACTGACTGTAAAAATTCAGAAATGGATAGCACAATACTACCTAACTGTAATATGATAATATTAGAACACTGAATGAAGCTGAATGTGAGAATGATAGAGGGAGGAAGCCTGGGGGTACAAATGAAATCAGAAGGAAAGATAGACGATAAAGACTGAGATGGTATAATCTAGGAATGCCTAGAGTGTACAATGACAGTGACTAAATGTACAAATTTAAAAATGTTTTACATGAGGAAGAACAAAGGAATGTCAATAATGCAGGGTGTTGAAAATAGATGGCAATTAATATTTTAAAACTTTAACTTATGTGTGAGACTAAAGCAAAAAATACTTATTTGGTACAAAATTTATATTTCGACTAGTGCATTTCCTAATATAACTTATGTGGACAGCTTAACTGAATACCATAAGTACATGGAACCTTGAGTAGGGCATGAAATTTTGTAGGTTTGTCCAGAGTGATGCCATGATAAATCCCAAAAAGGATTTGAACAGTGAATAAAAAAGTATTTGCAAAGTCCCCTTGGGGGAATGGTGAGAAAGGGAGAAGATTCAACTTCCCCAAATGGAGAATTCTTGATATTCTCACAAGCAGTGGGGACAACCAAAGCAATAGGCTGAGCCCCTAATCTTGGGGGTTGTTCATACAAAACTTAACCCTACAAAGGGTAGGCTAAGCCTACTTAAAATTAGGCCTAAGAGTCACACCCAGAGAACCTCTTTTGTTGCTCAGATGTGTCCTCTCTCTCTCAGCCAACACAACAAGCAAACTCACTGCCCTCTCCCTCTCTACATGGGACATGACTCCCAGGTGTATGGACCTTCCTGGCAATGTGGGACAGAAAGCCTAGAATGAGCTGGGACTCAGCACCAAAGGATTGAGAAAATCTTCTCAACCAAAAGAGGGAAGAGAGAAATGAGACAAAATAAAGTATCAATGGCTGAGAGATTCCAAACAGAGTAGAGAGGTTATCCTGGAGGCTATTCTTACACATTAAATAGATATCACCTTTTTAGTTATGGTGTAACAGAGAGGCTGGAGGGAACTGCCTGAAAATGTGGAGCTGTGTTCCAGTAGCCATGTTTCTTGAAGATGATTGTATAATGATACAGCTTTCGCAATGTGACTGTGTGATTATGAAAACCTTGTCTCTGATGCTCATTTTATCTACCTTATGGACAGATGAGTAAAACATATGGATTAAAAACAAATAAATAATAGGGGGAAGAAATGTTAAAATAAGTTTAGTAAATTGAAATGCTAGAGATCAATGAAAGGGAAGGGTAAGGGGTATGGTATGTATGATTTTTTTTCTGTTTTCCTTTTATTTCTTTTTCTGAATTGATGCAAATGTTCTAAGAAATGATCATGATGATGAATATACAACTATGTGATTAAAAAAAGAATGTTCATATTGTATGTTGATTGGTTTTATTAATAAAAATTATTTAAAAAGTATAAAACAAACAAAACCAAATGAACTAGCACATAAAAATTAAATGTGTTTTCAGTCCAAAATAGCAAACTGACCATTAATAGCTATCTACTAAAACCTCTTTGAAATGTTCACAGCAGATTTATAAAAATGTTTAAGCTAACAAAAACAACGAGAACAAGGAAAGATCCACAGACAGGACTCTCATCAACAACATTGGATCCTAGAAAAAATGACATAATAACTTCAACTTTTTAAAGGCAAATGGTTTTCAGGTAAAAACTCTATACCGAGCCAAACTATCAATTAAGTCTGATCCTCAGAAATTTCGAGTCTTGTCTTTTGTTACTAGGAAATATACGAGGTCAAAAAAATATGCAAGGTCTCAAAAAATTTACTTTCCACATATT
This sequence comes from Myrmecophaga tridactyla, assembly GCA_004026745.1. Taxonomy (NCBI): domain Eukaryota; kingdom Metazoa; phylum Chordata; class Mammalia; order Pilosa; family Myrmecophagidae; genus Myrmecophaga; species Myrmecophaga tridactyla. The sequence continues at coordinate 7,807 of PVIY010012942.1, forward strand.
CTTTCTTAGGACGTTACATGAGGACGTTATCCTATTTGCACTGAAGATATTCATTTAATATGTGTGCTCTCTTTCATTTAGCTTTAATATCAGGTTTATGTGAATCTCCATAAAACGCCTAGGGAGCAGATAGCAACTGTTCTAGTTTGCTAGCTGCCGGAATGCAACACACCAGAGACAGACTGGCTTTTAATAAAAGGGGATTTATTTCGTTAGTTCTTCAGAGGAAAGGCAGCTAACTTTCAACTGAGGTTCTTTCTTACTTGGGAAGGCACAGGATGATCTCTGCTGGTCTTCTCTCCAGGCCTCTGGGTTCCAACAACTTTCCCCGGGTGATTTCTTTCTGCATCTCCAAAGGCCTGGGCTGAGCTGCGAGTGCTGAGATGAGGTATGCTGAGCTGCTAGGGCTGTGCTATGTTGAACTATCTCATTTAAGCACCAATTAAATCAAACATCATTCATAGCAGCAGGCACACCTCTTAGCTGACTGCAGATGTAATGAGCAACAGATGAGGTTCACATACCATTGGCTCATGTCCACAGCAACAGAACTAGGTATTGTCACCTGGCCAAGTTGACAACTGAATCTAACTACCACAGCAACTTCTACATTTGGGGCTGGCAAAAAGAAGACTTCAGTTGGGCTCAAGCGAATGGTACTAACTGTGAAAGGATATCCCAGCACAGAGCATAGAGTTTACTAAATACTTCCTATGTGAAATGGAGAAAGAGTACACTGCATACTTGATGGCCATGTACAGTATACAGCAAGGATTTGAATAAAGGATAGGGAACTCTGGAAATGAGTGAGGTTGCTTATGAAACAAGAGCCACTTATAGATTAAATGATTGATAATGCTAAACGGTGTCATGAAAATAAAAGAGAGGATCCATTCAGCTCCAAATACCGAAGCATTGTGCTTTGAGAGGTACAGGCTTTGAGAGGCAACCAGCAGAAGAGAAAATAGGCTTGTAGTGTGCTATTTGGCTTGGCAATGAAACAATTTACACAATCATAATAGTATAAGCACCATTTTTATGTTTTCAACTTTTAGATTCGTGCAACTGATCAATCATGAAAGGCAAGAATAGTTACGGAGAAAAATCTGAGAATTATTAACCTTGGGAACAAAAGAGTAAAGATAAGACTGAGAAGCTAACAGAAAAAAGTGGGGAAACGGTAAGAGCCCTAATTTCCTCTTCACCTTATCTAGAGGGTCTGGAACAAGAAGTAGAGGTTTAAGCAAATTATCTGAATTTGCAAAGACAGTGGAAGGCATAAAAACTAATATTAACTGTAATTGGAAGCAGACCATACTTTCTCTTAGTATAAAGTGAGCCAGTAGACAATGACTTAAATTGGTAAATCCAGAAAAACAGTTTAAGCAAATTATTTACACATGTAGAAATAACTACCAGAAGAAACAAAAATAGAAATGGTTGCCTTAGAGAGTGGGATCTGGGAGGCAGAGAAGCTGAACAGCATATGGTGGCTTTTCAACGTAAGCCCCTCCGAGCTATTTGATATGTTAATTTTTTTTCTTTTGGTTTCACAAACTTTTTAAATTTTTTGAAAATTAAATTAAACTTTAAAACTATAGAACAAACTCACCTATAAATATGTATGCAAAAACACTACAGAAATTAAATTAAATTAATCATTATATGAAAATAAACATATGCATATTCAGAGATAATATGCTAATTCCAGGAATAGAAACACTCTTTGAAAATGTGAAATGCATTTATATGTTATCATTTTAGCAGAATGAAGGTGAGAAAAACAATTTCCAACCTATTGTTGCTGAAGGGGCTTTTCGTAGAATCTTTCAATATTCCTGGATTTTAAAAAGTCAGTATTCTAGGCAGAGAAGAACACTTCTTTAGAATAACAGAATATGTGAAACTGAAAGACAACATCATACAGAAGAATCAAACACTGAAGTCATTTCCATTAAATTCAGGACTGAAACAAGGCTATGCCAATATAATTAAACATTGATTTAAAAGTTCTAAGCAATGAAATTTAAAAAGAAGAGAAAGAAACAGGAAAGGAGGGAAGACAAAAGGAATGTATGTTAAAAACTAAGTGATAAAATGACTATCATTTGTCTGATGATATGATTGTACACCCTAAACCCAAAGCAGCAACCCAAGAACTTGCAGAACTAATAAAAGAATTCAGTAAGGTCGGTGGATAAGAAAAATAAATAGATAAAACACAACAGCTTTCCTATACACCAGCAATAACCACTTAGAAACTCTAACAGAAAATAAATTAAATCACGATAGCAGCAAAAACCTGGGAATCAACGTTAACACAAATGTGCATGAGCCAAATGAAGAAATCCATAAACCTTTACTGAGGGCTACAGTAGGAGCCTTGGAAAAGCGCAGACAGATGAATGATTCTGAATCCAAAGACTCAGTCAACTCACAATAGAAATTCTCACAAAAATATTTTTTAAATATTGGCAATTCTAATAAACCTAAGAGGAGTTTTTTGGAACTTGCCCAGGAAATTTTAAAGGTTACCCAAATGAAAACATGAATACGAAACACTTTTTTAAAGTACAATGTAGATGGGGAGGAGTTATCCTACCATGTTGTAAACACCTGATAAAGTGACAATAATTTAAAATGTTGTACTGACATGCATTATGATAGCAAGTAGAAAGAATGCCAATGGACCCTATCATAGAATGTGTTTGATGAGAAAGATCTCTCTTCAAAAATCAGTAGAGAAAGGCTAGACCATTAAAACATGGCCCTGAGATAATTGCTTAACTATTTGGAAAATAATAAACATAGAACATGATGAACCAAAAACAAATAAAATAATACATTCATATATACACATATGTAACAAGCAAGGAGTTGAACATGAAGACTTTAAAAATCAAATTATAAAGTATCTAAAAATGTATAAGAGAATATTTATCTTATTTGGAAATGGAGAAATAACTTCCTGAGCCTAAAAGCAAAATAAGATATAAAGTTTTCTATAGTTGACAAGATAAAAATTAATATCTTTCATCAGAAACATCAAAAATTCTTAAAGAAAAAAACCTGAGAAAAATATTTTAATACAAGAAGTGCATAAATATTCTTACTCCATAAAAAGATCTTATGAAATATATGGTAAATATAAAACATGCATGAATAGGTAATTTACACAGGACTGAACATATAAAATGAGTTCATCTGCACAAGTAATAGAGAAAATTCAAATCAATACAATGTAATTGTTAGGTAGGGGGAACAGGGGAGGTCACCATGACTCGAGCTGTGTAAAATGTGCTGCCCCCTCTGGACGTCACCTAACCCCCTTGCTTAAAAACCTCCCGCACCAGGACCCAGCGGTGAACTCACAACTCCCTACCTTGAGTTCTGTGAGCTCTGCCTGGGAACGCAGGAATAAACTCGCTCATTCTAAGGTTTCTTGGTCTGCCTCTTCTCTCTTTCACCTTCAAAACCTTTCATTTTGGTGCCGAAACCTGGGAGGAGAATGCGGGTGCTGCCCACCTGGCCAGGGGCGACCCAGCCTCCTCTCTCCACATATCCACTGACAGGGGATCTCTTGGCCCGCCGCTACATCCACCACAGATTGGGTAAGTCCCTTCCCTCCCAGCCCTGCTGTCAGGTCTCATGGTTCCGAGAGAGCCTATCCGTAAATTACCCTCTGAAAATCGTGAATTCACGTCAGGTTCTCTTCCAAGGGCTGAGTTGAACGGGGATGCCCACAAGCCTCACACTCTTTCCCGGGATTTGAGAAGTTGTGGGGATGCCCCGCTTCTTGTTTCCCTCCCTATTTTCAGGTCCAGGACCTGAAAGAGCCTCAAACTAGGGTGAGACGTTCCCTGGGGAGACGAACCCCCGCTCGTAAGAGCTCCAAGGACTCTCTCAGGGCGTTGGGATGCCGACACCCCCTGGGCCAGTCCTTTGAGACCCGTCAGTATGGGCAGCAAATCCTCGAAAGCCAAACCCTCTACCCCGCTGGGTTGTCCCCTGACTAACCTATCGACACTGGATTTACTTCCAGACATCCGGCCAAAATGCCTCACTTACTTTTGTAAAAAGGCTTGGCCCCAATATCAATTGGACAACAATTCTCATTGGCCTGAGGATGGGACTTTCAATTTTAATATCCTTACAAACCTCCGCAAGTTTTGCCAGAGGAATGATAATTAGGCCAAAATTCCTTATGTCCAGGCTTTTTTTCTTCTGTGCTCCCGCCCCTCTTTCTGCACTTCCTGCTCTATGGTTCAGGTTCTTCTAGCCAAAGAAACCCCTAAGCCCACACTCCTGGAAAAACAGTCTGATGAAACTTCCTCCTTTTCTGACCCCCTCAATTCCTCCTCCTTTAAAAGACCAGGACCTCCACCACATTTAGATAAACTATCCTCTTCTCCCCGCTCTACCCTCTTCTCCTGCCCGCGGTGCTCCAGCCGCCATCTTGCCGTTCTCTTTCCCCTTCTGTGTCGGCAGCGCTCCAGCCACCATCTTGCCCTTCTCTTCCTCCTTCTCCGCCAGCGGCGCTCCAGCCATCATCTTGCCCTTCTCTTTCCCCTTCTGTGCTGGCGGTTCTTCAGGTGCCATCTTATCCTTCTCTTCCTCCTTCTACTCCAGCGGCTCTCCAACCACCACCGTGCCCCCTTCCCCCTTCACTGGCTCCTCCACCACAGCCTAATCCTTCACCGTCCTCAACAGCCTTGCCATCCTCACCTGTAAGCTCCCATACCCGCTCAAAAAATACTTTACTCTGTCCCCTCAGGGAAGTGCAGGACCTAAAAGGTTAATTTGACTACACACTCCCTTCTCCCTGGCCGATCTCTCACATCGAGAAATGGTTGGACTCCTTCTCCAACAATCCAACTACGTATACTAAAGAATTCCAATATCTGGCTAACGCCTACGACCTTACCTGGCATGGCATTCATGTAATCTGCTCTTCTTCCCTCACTACAGATGAAATGGACCGCATTTTCAATGTGGCCAGGGCTCATGCTAACCAGGTGCATATACCCAACCACACTATGCCAGTGGGGGCCGAGGCAGTACCAGATCAAGAGCCAGGGTGGGACTATCAAATTGACACTCCAGCAGGGAGAAACAGACAGATTAGAAGAAACAAAATGCTTACATGCCTCATAGCCGGCATGCAGAAAGCTTCCCATAAAGTCGTAAACTTCCATAAGCTGAGGGAAATTACTCAAGGTCCTGAAGAAAATCCTGCTGCTTTTCTAAACCGGCTCACAGAAGCCCTCTCCCAATATGCCCACCTAAACCCTAACTCAGAGGCTGGTAAAACCATCTTAGCCACACATTTTATATCCCAGTCAGCTCCGGATATAAGGCGCAAACTTAAAAAAATCGAGGACAGTCCTCAGGCCCCTATTCGTGACCTGGTAAACATGGCCTTTAAAATTTTTAATACTCATGATGAATTAGAAAGGGCGGAGAAAGAGTCCCGGGACCACCAAAGGGCAAACTTACAAACCCAATCCCTGATTGCAGCCCTGCGGCCCACTTCAACTGACAAGAAGCCAGCTACGACTAATCCATCACCAGGAAAATGCTTCAAATGTGGCCTCGACGGACACTGGTCCTGCTGGTGCCCCAATCCTCAACCGCCCAAGGGACCATGCCCTCTCTGTGGGAATAAGGGACATTGGAAAAGTGACTGCCCCTCAGCGCCTGGCCGTGGAGGAGCCGTCCTTCCAACCCCTGACCCACCGCTGGCGGTCCTGGGCCTGGCTACCGAAGACTGACGACACCCGGCCTCAGCGACCCCGATCACCCTCGTCGAGCCCAGGGTAACAATCAAGGTAGCAGGTAAGTCCACATCCTTTTTAGTGGACACGGGGGCTACCTTCTCTGTCCTCCCCTCTTACTCGGGTCAACTTCTCCCTTCCCAGGTCACAGTTATGGGCATAGATGGCCGTCCTTCACGCCCCTTAACTACTGGACCACTTACATGTTTAATAGCAGGCTACCCCATTACACATTCTTTCTTAGTGATGCCTTCCTGCCCCAGCCCACTAATGGGGCGGGATCTTCTCACCAAATTAGGAGCCTCACTTCACTGGATACAAAAACCTCAACAAATTTACTATTTTCCTTATGTGTGGCCTCCACCTCTACCCAGGGTTCCACCTTTCCCTCACCTCCTCTACCACCTCATCTAGTGAACCCAGAGGTATGGGATACCTCAACTCCCCTAATAGCTTCCCATCATAAACTGGTTCTTATCCAGCTAAAGGATCCCTTCTCATTCCCATCTTGGCCACCATTTCCCATCTCCATAACCCATTGGAAAGGACTCCAACCCATCATTAACCGGCTCAAGGGAAAGGGACTCTTCATATCCACTAACTTGCCATATAACACCCCTATTTTGCCTGTCAGAAAACCTGACGGTACTTACCTTTTAGTCCAAGACCTCAGACTACTTAATGAGGCTGTCATCCCCATCCACCCAGTAGTTCCCAACCCATATACTCTTCTCTCACACATACCCCCTCACACTACTCATTATTCTGTCCTGGACCTCAAAGATGCCTTCTTTACAATCCCTCTAAACCCTACCTGTTACAATTTATTTGCCTTTACCTGGGAAAACCCAGACTCTTCAGCTGCCCAACAACTTACATGGATGGTATTACCTCAGGGGTTTCGCAACAGCCCCCATATCTTTGGCCAAGCCCTAGCCAGGGACCTAATAGGGTGAAATCTAACTCCTAATATCATTCTCCAATACGTAGATGACCTATTAATTTGCAGCCCTTCTGAAAAAACTTCCACAAAGGCTACAGCCACCCTATTGAATCTTTTAGCTGACAAAGGATATCAAGTCTCCCCTGCCAAAGCTAAACTCTCTTCCTCCACCGTCACCTACCTGGGGCTCTGCCTCACTCCCACATCCCAACATCTAACAGTAGACAGACAGCAAACCCTACAAGAACTCCAACCTCCAGAAAATGCTGAACAAATTTTATCCTTCCTAGGTTTTGTGGGGTTGTTCCGACACTGGGTCCCTGGCTTTTTCCTCCTAGCAAAACCTCTTTATGAAGCAGCCAAGGTGACGCCCATGGGACCCCTGAACGACCCCTCTACTATAGCCAAAGCTTTTCTGGTTCTCCGTAATGCCTTAATTCATTCTCCCCAGCTCGCTCTTCCAAATCCTGACAAGCCCTTCTTCCTTTTCACCGATGAAAAACAAGGAATAGCGGTGGGAGTCTTAACCCAACTCCTGGGACCAACTTATACTCCGGTGGCCTACCTCTCTAAGAAAATGGACCCACCGCCCGTGGGTGGCCTCCCTGTCTCAGAGCACTGGCTGCGGCCGCCACCCTAACTCATACAGCTCTTAAACTTAATCTGAGTAGGCCTCTCCAAGTACTGTCACCCCACTGTTTACAAGGCCTCTTATCCCATAAATCTCTCTCTCTGCTCACTCCTTCCCGTCTCCAGGAATTTCACTTACTCTTCCTAGAAAACTTGGATATCACACTCTCTGTCTTGCCTGGCCTCAACCCTGCTACTCTTCTACCTCGCAGCCCCCTATCAAACCCCTCTCCACAGTCCACTCACCTTTGCACCGAAATCATGGAAGATCTCGCCTCCCCACGTCAGGGCCTCTCAGACACACCCCTGTCACAGGCAGACCTCACCCTCTTTATTGATGGCAGCTCAATAATAGACCAAGGGGAAAGTGCAGGGCTTCATACACTATAGTTTCTCCCACCAAAATACTCGAAGCAGTAAGGCTTCCAGAGGGAACCATGTCCCAAAAGGCTGAACTAATTGCTCTCACCAGGGCCTTACATCTAGCCGAAAATAAATCCGCCAACATCTATACAGACTCCAAATATGCTTTTCTGATAGCACACTGCCACTCAGCCATCTGGAAGGAGCAAGGATTCCTTACCACCAAAGACTCATCTGTAATTAATGCTAAGCTTATCCAACGCCTGCTTCAAGCACTTCAATTACCGTCACAGGTGGCCATCATCCATGGCAAAGGACACCAAACAGATAAATCTGAAATCACCCGCGGAAATAACTGGACTGATGCTGTTGCACGGGAACTGACCAAAGAACCCTCACCTTTAAACCCTCCAGCACCAATTCTTTTCTTTACTCTCCCCTCCCTCCAACCTGCCTACTCTTCCAGAGAACGTGAAAACCTCCTTGCACAGGGAGGCTATACTACACCAGAGGGCTGAATCTTCCTCAATAACAAGGTGGCTCTCCCAACCAAACAGGCCCCCGATATTCTTTCTCAGGTACATTCATCACTTCATATCAGACCCAGGGCCCTCACAAGGTTCCTCCAGTCCTTATTCCATCACCCATCCCTAACTCACCTCATAACATCAGTCTGCTCCTCCTGTCCCAGTTGCCAAATAACAAACCTCCCAGGAGGGTTGCGCCCCACTTTCCCAACCCATCAACTAAGGGGCCATCTTCCAGGGCAAGACTGGCAAATTGATTTCACACACATGCCCACCCACAAGAAATTCTGATACCTACTAACTATGATTGACACCCTGACAGGGTGGATAGACGCTTTCCCTACTACAGGGGAAACTGCTGACGTGGTAGCTGACATCCTCCTAAAACAAATCATTCCCCACTTCGGACTACCTACCTCCATCCAATCCGATAATGGCCCAGCTTTTATTTCTCAGGTGGTTCAGCAGGCCTCGTCTGCCTTGGGAATGAACTGGAAACTACATATCCCATACAGACCCCAATCCTCGGGTAAGGTAGAACGAGCTAACGATTTTATCAAGACGCAATTAACCAAACTAGCCATTGAATTACGGCAGTCCCGGGTCGACCTCCTTTCTCTGGCCCTTACCTGACTACGCGCCGCTCCACGAGCACCTACTTTCTTAAGCCCTTTTGAGCTCATGTACAGCCGCCCGTTCCTACTCAATCACCACCTGCCGGTGCAGGCTCCTCCCCTGGGCTCTTGCTTACCATATCTCTCCTTAATCAGGCATTTGCTGTGGGAACACGCCAATCGAGTCCTGCCACAACCCAGGGAAACTGATCCCGCTGATCCTCCCCACGATCTCCAGCCAGGAGATAAAATACTCCTTAACCAGCTCCAGCCCGGACCGCTCCAGCTGAGGTGGACTGGCCCCCACACACGGTGATTCTCACCACTCCTACGGCGGTAAAACTTCTACACGACCCCTCTTGGCACCACCTGTCACGGGTCAAGCTATACAAACAGAATGAGAGCCCATACACCTGTCACCCTCAGAGGCCCACTCGCATCCGCTTCACTCGCACTATTCACCCTCCTAACCCCCATTAAGGGCACTTCCTATATATGGCAATTCAAAATTTGGAAAACTTTTTACCAAAACGGCAAGTCGACCAACCATATAACTGGTACAGGAGACTGCCCTCTCGCGGGCTGTAGCCAATCTTTAACCATT
>PVIY010012942.1:17361-60592 GCA_004026745.1 Myrmecophaga tridactyla
TCCTGCCACAACCCAGGGAAACTGATCCCACTGATCCTCCCCACGATCTCCAGCCAGGAGATAAAATACTCCTTAACCAGCTCCAGCCCGGACCGCTCCAGCTGCGGTGGACTGGCCCCCACACACGGTGATTCTCACCACTCCTACGGCGGTAAAACTTCTACACGACCCCTCTTGGCACCACCTGTCACGGGTCAAGCTATACAAACAGAATGAGAGCCCATACACCTGTCACCCTCAGAGGCCCACTCGCATCCGCTTCACTTGCACTATTCACCCTCCTAACCCCCATTAAGGGCACTTCCTATATATGGCAATTCAAAATTCGGAAAACTTTTTACCAAAACGGCAAGTCGACCAACCATATAACTGGTACAGGAGACTGCCCTCTCGCGGGCTGTAGCCAATCTTTAACCATCCCCATAACTCCTAAATCAGTCGCTAGCAACCAGGGTCCATTTGCCTGCTTTCCATATGATCAAACTAAAACTTACTGCAACCAGGACAATTATAATGACATATATGGGGGAAGCCCCTATCAGTCATGCAAAATACATGATGCTGATGATGGGACGGGACTCTTCTACATCAGTTCCAAATGATTTTACGTGAATATTACAGATCCCTGGGACACTAGATGGGTGACGGGGGTTCAAGGCAAACTATACTATAGCGGCTGGTCCTGGTACCCTGTAAGCACCATTGAAATACATCGCGAGTATATCCTCGTGAATAATACCCATACTCAGGTGTCTATCACCATTTTACAAGCAGAGCAGAACCTCTCCAACCACCTCACCAAACTCTCTGCCCCAACAGCCCCTCAAACACGGCTCCAAATCCTCCAACACACCTTACAATTCCTCAACCAAAAACAAATACTTCCCAGTGTAACCCACTGTTTCTTTTGTGCTTCGTTGGGAAGGCCCCTATTAGCAGCTGTCCCTATAAATCTTACCCAAATACACAATCATAACCCTGATTCCTGCCATACCACCCTAAAGAACATCCCCCTATGGGAACCAGAGCCCAATAACCTTCCCTACCCTCTTAGGCTCTGCTACCTCACCCACACAACCGTGAGCCAAGCAGAGCTCCATAGCAAATGCCAAACTAACGTCACCATCCACAACTCCACCCGCGCCCCTAAAGGACAATATTTCTGGTGTAATGGGACTCTTACCAAGTGCCTCAACCCCACTACCCCAGGACCATGCTTCCTGGTGACCATAATTCCTCAATTAACCCTCTACGGTGAATCCAAGCTAACTTGGCTACTGCCCCCCTTTGCTCCAAAAGGGCTGCCTTCCTTCCTATCCTGGTAGGCATCAGCCTGGCTGCCTCAGTCACAGCCTCAGCAGCAGCGGGAGGAGCACTAGGACATGGTATTTTAACCTCTCAAAACTTCGAGACTCGACTACAGGTAGCCCTGGAATCAACATCAGAATCCCTATCTTCTCTGCAACGTCAACTCACCTCACTGGCCCAGGTGACTCTTCAAAATTGATGGGCCTTGGACCTGCTAACAGCCAAAAAAGGAGGGACGTGCATATTCCTCCAAGAAGAATGCTGCTATTACGTCAACAAGTCGGGTCTGGTAGAACAAAATGTTCACACCCTAAACAAACTACAAGAAGATCTCTACCACAGAAAACAGGGAACCAACTCTGCCCTAACCTGGTTCTCTTCGCCCCTGGAGACATGGCTCCTCCCGCTACTAGGACCAATTATTCCAATCTGTCTTTTCTTTCTCCTAGCTCCCTGTCTCCTCAACTTCCTTCAAGGACACATAAAAGAACTGTCATGGGTGGCAATCAACCAAATGCTCCTACATCATTATCACCGCCTGCCTTCCTCACCAGATTCCTACAGCCAACCTCCCCACTCTCCTGACTATGATGGTTCCGACCTATAACCCCATGCCGCCCCAATGCAGCAGGAAGTAGCCAGAAAGATCTAGGCGCCCTATTATCACAAAAAGGCTGGACTGTTAGGTCAGGGGAACAGGAAAGGTCACCTTGACTCGAGCTGTGTAAAATGTACCGCCCCTTCTAGACGTCACCTAACCCCCTTGCTTAAAAACCGCCGGCACCAGGACTCAGAGGTGAACTCACAACTCCCTACCTTGAGTTCTGTGAGCTCTGCCCAGGAGCGCAGAAATAAACTCGCTCATTCTAAGGTTTCTTGGTCTACCTCTTCTCTCTTTCGCCTTCAAAACCTTTCAGTAATGCCATTTTCTCTTATCGAATTAGCAAACATTCTAAAACAATAATTACAATATTAGCAAAGATTTATTGAATAATTAACTTGGTGCTGGGACTACAAGTTGGCACAAAGATTTTCTGAAGGGCAATTTGACAATATGTACCACAGTCCTTAAAATGCCCAAACCACCAAATGGACAATTTCAATCTAGAATTTTATCCTAAAGAGATAAGCAGAAACCATAACTAAGATTTATGTGAAAGAATAGTTGCAGCAGTACTATGTGTAACAGTGAATAACTGGAAGCAACTTCAATGCCCAAGATAAGGGCATGATTAAATAAGCAATAATAGAGTAATATGATATAATTTCATAGATATAAAAGTTTAGTCATCAAAGCACACTCAAGGACAAAATGCTAACAATATGACATTAAACAAGAAAAAAATTATCTAACAGCACATATAGCTTGTACACAATTTTGTAAAATAAAATGCATACATTCAGCTTGTGTGTGTGTGTGTAGTCCTCTATATCCATAGATAAAAGGTTGGAGAAGATAGATCAACTTTTCATTTAACATAATAGATTAAACACATGCATTAACCTCCATTTCCTTCCCTAATCTCATCCAAATGACAACATAAGCATTAAAAACACATAAATCCCAAAGTTCCAAGAGAATGGGGAAGAAATGAAGCAATCGACATGGGTCAACATTTTGCAGGAAGAAAAATCATTGGACAAGTGACAATTCTTCAGCAGAGGAAGTCTAAACCCATATATCAACCAGGTATGGAAGCAGAATGGAACCAATGGAACCAATTCAAGCTATGGAACCTTGGAAAGACTCAGAAACTGGAGGTACCATGAACCTCCAAGAGCAAGGGTAGGTACATCTGCCTGAAAGCCTCTATCAGAAACATTAAGACCCCCAAATCTCTCCATCTCTTCCCTTTCTCCACATAGCCAGATGATAATCCCTTCTGAATCCCTATGAGACTGAAGATTTCATCATTAAAATGATTGAACCAGAGAGGGTCTGGCTTGAAATACTTGGAAGATTTCAGACCCTGCTGAGGGTGGGTAAATCACCACACTCAAGCAGGGGGAACCCAGTAAAACTGACACAATGAGTGGTGAGAGCACCCCACCTCCCCCACCCCCACTTAGCTGGGAGCCAGGTTTCATCTACTCACCACCTGTCAGGAGAGCACAGGGTTTATCTTTGGGGATACTGACCAGATGAAGAGAAAAGGGGTTTCTCAATGAAAATGCCAGTTTGTTGCCTTCTCTCTCTATGGTCAAGCCCATCAGCTGGCAAACTCTACCCACGCAATACACACACTCACATGTCTCAGTGGCCCGTTCTCAAATACAAGTGGACTGCCAATGACAATGATAGCCAGCACTTGAGGAAACCTCTTACAGGAGTGAGAGTCCAAAACCAACAGAAAGAAAAGTACAGAGAGAAAACAAAAATAAAATACAAAAGCATTTAAAACAACTTAAAGAGAAGACATGCCATCTAAGAATAGGATGGCATTAAAAGGGAGCATTTAGAGAACAAAAAAAAGGACTCTCAGACATTAAAAAAAGGAAAACAAATTAAATTTCAAAAGACTTAGGAGATAAAGTTGAGGAAATTATCTAGAAAATAGGAAAATTAAAAAGAAGGAAAAGAGATAAGAAAATTAAAGGAAAAACCTAAGAGATCAAAAAACCAACTAATAGGATTTTTCAAAACAGATCAGGGAGAACTGAGAAAATATTATCAAAGAAATGATATATGGAAAATTCCCAGAACTGAAGATTATGGTATTATAGATTGAAGTGGTGTCCAAATGGTCTAGCACTGTGAATAAAGAGTTTCTACCCCCAAGACATTATGAAATCTCAAAATACTGGGGAAAGAAAAGATTCAAAGTGTTTATAAAGAGAGAAAAATATTCATGTATCACATATAAAATTTTGATCAGGAATCCAAAAGATGCTGGACTTCTGAAAATATGGAAAGTAAGTCAGAACGCAATACAGCAATAACTGCAAAATTCTGTGAGATTGACAAAAGGTACAAAGATTACTCAATGGGTAAAGGACAATCTTTTCAACAAATACTCTGGAACAATTGGACATGCATATGCAAAAATATGAACCCTAACCCTAACTTACACTATACAAAAAAACCTTACTCAAGATGAAGCACAGGCTTAAATGCAAAATTTAAAATTATAATGAAGGAGAAAATCTTTGTGACCTTGCATTTGGTGAAGAATTCTTAAATATGATACAAAAAATGATGAGTAAGAGAAAAATTGATAAATCTGACTTCATCAAAATTTGAAAAAAAAAGCTTTTGCTCTGAAAATGATATCGGCAATGGAATGAAAAGACAGGACACAGACTCGAAGTAAATATTTAAAAATCACATATCTAACAAAATGCTTACATTCAGAATATATGAGGAATTCTCAGAGCTTAATAATATAATAAACAACCAACTTCTAAAAATGGAGAAATGGAAAAAGATTTGAAAAACCATATCACCAGAAAGCAAATAAGCACATGAATATCATTATTCATTAGGAAAATACAAACTAAGACCAAAATGCATACCACTGCATACTTATTAGAATAGCTAAAAGTGAAATTTTAAAAAACATAATATTGAGTGCTAGGAAGGATGCAGAGCAGTTCAAACCCTCATATACTGCTCATGAGAATGCAAAATAGTTACAGCTCTGTCAGAAAACAGGTTGATAGTTTCTTACAAAATTAAGCAAACATTTATCATACAACACAGCAACCTCATGCTTAGATATCCACCTAAGAGAAATGAAAACTTATATTCATACAAGAACCAGACCCTTATTGATAACAACCTGTTCTAGTTAGCTAGCTGCTGGAGTGCAATATACCAGAAACAGAATGGCTTTTAAAAAGGGGAATTTAATAAGTTGCTAGTTTACAGTTCTAAGGCCAAGAAAATGTCCCAATTAAAACAAGTCTATAGAAATGTCCGATCAAAGGCATCCAGAAAAAGATACCTTGGTTCAAGAAGGCCGATGAAGTTCAGGGTTTCTCTCTCATCAGAAGGGCACATGGCGAACACAGTGTCATCTGCTAGCTTCTTCTCCCAGCTTCGTGGTTCATGAAGCTCCCCGGGAGGCATTTTCTTTCTTCATCTCCAAAGGTCACTGGCTTATGGGCTCTCTACTTCTTGTGGCTGTGTCGTTCTTCTCTGCTCTCTCTGACTCTTCATTCTCCAAAACGTTTCCTCTTTTATAGGACTCCAACAAAGCAATCAAGACCCACCCAAATGGGTAGAGACATGTCATCACCTAATCCAATTTAACAACCACTCTTGACTAAATCACATCATCCAGGGAGATGATCTGATTACAGTTTGAAACATACAGTATTGAATAGGGATTATTCTACCTTTATGAAATGAGATTTTGATTAAAACATGGCTTTTCTAGGGTCCATACATCCTTTCAAACCAGCACACAATGCTAAACTATGAACAACTCACAGCCATGCAATGGAATATCGCAATTATGGGAATGACACGCGCCACACGATAAGACGAATCACAAATACATCATGCTAAATAAAAGAGGCCAGACTCAAATGGCTATGCTTTATATGATTCCATTTTCATAATATTCTGGAAAAGGCAAACTATAGGAACAGAAAAGACATCAGGGTTTGCCAGTGCAGGGAGAAGGGGGGGTGATTGACTTAAGGGGGGTCTCTGAAAGATAACTTTTTGAAGGGATTGGATTGTTCTGCAGGCACTGGAATGGGGGGTGCATGCTTCTATGTATTTGTCAAAACCCATAAAACTGTACACCAAAAAGAGTGAATTTTACTGCATGTAAATTTAAAAATCATAATTCTATGGGAAAATTATATCGAATGAGAATTCTATACCCAACCAAACTATCAATTGAATACAAACATAGAATGAAACTATTGTCAGCCATGCAAGATATTAAAAAAAAATTATTTCCCATGAAGCCTTTCTGAGGAAGCTCCTTGAGACTGTGCTTGAACAGGACAAGGGTTTAAACAACAAAAAGAGGACTCATGGGAGTTGGCAAAAAAGAGAGAGGCAACAGGAACCTCCAAGAACAGCACTGGGCCTAGAGTCTAAAAAGTGCAAAGGCTGGATAAACCAGAAGATACGATGAGGGATACAACCACAAAGGGAAAACTAACAGATAACCTGATCAGTTTGAAGTTAATAAGATGAGTTTAAAACTTCTGGGAGAGAGCTGGGGAAACTCAGTGATTAGTTAAAAGAAAATTAAATAATCCATAGAACAAGGCAGTTATTAACTATGACAAAGGAAATGAGAAAAGGAATGCAATCACAATATACTACATGGCCCAGGTATAAATAATATTAATAAGGTTAAAATAAGGTCAGCCCTGAAAATTGACTTGGCAGGGAGCAAATTTAGAAAGCTAAATCCTCAACATCCAGGGAAGTCAATGATAATATGCCAACCAAAATAAACAAGGAAGAGTTTATTTGTATCTCATTTAGAAATGCAGTGTCAGATACAAAGGGAAAAACAATAGCTGAAAGAAGTGAAACTGGATGCCTCTGGGGAGAAAGAATCAAGGGGGACTGGGCTGCTGTTTTCCACTATAAGCCTTGTAGAAAAATACTACTTTTAAAACTATGTTCTAAGAAAGATCTAGTTTTTGATTAAAAAAATAATTTTTGTTTATAAAGAACAAGAAGGAATGATACTTAAGTGTTAATAGTGATTATTTCTCATTATTGGTCTATGGTTAATTTTCATTTTCTTCTGAATACTTTCCTGAATTTTCTAAACTTTCCATCTTAATCAGAAGGAAGAGGGGAGAAAGAGAGAAAAAGCAAAAACTTCTTCCTTCTCCTTAGTTAGGCAAAATATAATGAAGACCCATGTCCTATAAAGAAGGAATTCTGAATATTAAAAAGTGGGGGTTTCAGGGTGCAGAGTAAAGGTCCTGCTGCGATGCCCTGTTAGGAAAGTGTCTATCGTGGCATTTGGTGTGGTCACAGCAGGGCTCAGGAGATGTGAGCTGCTCTGCCTGCCCCTGGGAGGATGAGGACTTGAGGTCAGCCAGCCATCTCCAGCTCTGCAACTGCACTCCCTGCAGCTATGTCCCCCTCTGAGGCCTGACACCAGGGAGCCTGGCAGGAGCAGTGACCCTGGCCCCCTGCTGCCCAGACCTGGAGGCCAGGAGCCCTCCTCTGCACCACCTCCCCCACGCAGGGCCAGGCATGTCCCCACCCCACAAACCCCACCACTGCAGGAAGCTCCAACACTTTTCTCCTTCTCTCATTTGTCCAAACCAGTTATAAGTGATGGCTGGCACTCAGGGTACCCCATGGCCTGTGCACCCCCAACTGCTGAGTACCCCTGGGCATTTCTATTTCCTGCAAAATCCTCCCAGATGCAAAGCTGATCCTCAAGCAAAGCCTGGAAGAGCATTTAAATGAGAAAAGAAAAACCAAGTCTTTGTATAAACCCAAGTCCTAGAGCTGTTAAGACCTGGGCCAGGGCCAGGGCCAATGTCAGGTTTCCAGAGCCAGAGTCAGCAAAAGCAACAAAACACAAGGTGATGAACCAGCGCTTTCGAACAAAGTAGCCCAGGTTTGAATCCTCAGTCCACCAATTTTCTTCCTGGCACTAAATTGAGATACCTTTTGGTAGATTTCTCATCCATACAACTGGCAGAGTTGAGCCTACTTTATATGTAAATTGCTCATCAAATATAATTGCATGACAATCGCTAATGCATGGTGAGGACTGACTATGTCTGCGCATTGGGCCAGACATTTTAAATGCATTGTTTCCTTTAATTCTCACAAAGCCCTATTACCAACCCCATATTAAAAATAAAAGAAACTGAAGTACAAAAAGATTGAGTTGCCCCCACGTAATTCAGCAAGGAAGTAGGAGAGTTAGGATTTGAACCCAGGCAGTCTGAGATCAGATTTAACTACAGTGCTGCAGGGTGTGCCTCATAGCACACTTTGTGAGAGTGGACAGTCACCAGCCCAGCGTCCCACCGCCCACTTTACAGATGGGGAGACCATGGACCAAAGCCGACATGGCCGTCCCTGGCAGTCGTACAGGGAGTCAAGGCAGCGCCAGGACTCGCCCAGTTCTGTCATGGCGCAGCAGGGAGGGGAGCCCACAAGGGCACCTCCAGGGGTCTCTGCAAAGTCCCCATCCTCGGCCAGTTATCATTACCCCCCTCGCCCACTCTGTCCACCCTTCTTGGGGTCCCCTTTCCCTTCCCCTCCTCCCCAAGGGCCCTGCCCTGGTCTCACTGCTGAGGATGATGGAGGAACAGCTCTGGGCCCCGGGCTCCAGTCAGGCCTGATGGAATCAAGCCCATCGGGTACCCCGTGAGCCCAGGCTCCCCCTCAGCACGCACCCCTCCCTCACTATGTGCACACTGCTCACTTTTCTGGGACCATGTCTGGCTGATCCACAGCTGGAGCCTCAGAGCCTGGCAATAAATTGGAGCTCAGAGGCTAAACTCTGGGTCCCCACTCTTCACCCACAGTCACTCAATCTGGAGAGAATGACAGTTGGGTTCCCTCTCACACCAAGGATGTGGCCTCAGGAAGCCATAACCATATCAGGATACAACAGAGTAGCTGTCCTTGCAGGATGTACTTGTCCTTTTCTGAAAGGCCCAAGCACTGTGTCTTTCAAAAACTCACCTTCTGAAGGAATTTGGAGTAACATGCCTCTTTACACTGACACCTTTGTCGATAAATCAGGAAATCCTCTAAGACAACCTCCAGCAGGCTGAGAGGTTAGGATGGAACAGAATGGATATTCCATGGAGAAGACTTGAAGTCACCTCACAAGAGTGGCTGAGACCTGGGTAGGAGCCGTGTGTCCGAGAAGGGAGTGCGACCTGCTTGGCACCAGGCAGAGCAGAACGTGCCACACGTTCGGAGCACAGAAATGGCTGAGGCTCGAGGATGAGCCCGTGCAGCTGAGGGTGGAGAGGAGAGCAGGGCCCCGGGCACCCCAGGATCGGGAGCACATTGAGGATTCTGGATTTTATTCTAACAGCAATGGGAGGCTGTTAGGCACAGGAGCGACGCAATGGGAGTTTTGTTCAAGAGCGCTCCAGCTGCCATGTGCAGAACTCAGTAGAAAAGGCAAAGGGAGAAATGGACACTTGGTCAGAATGACTGCAAGGAGAAGGAAGGTGGCAGGCTGGCAGCGAAGGAGAGGACGTTCCAAGGGATATTTAGGAGGCGAGTGGGGCAGGACTTGGGGCTGTGGGAGAGGAAGGGGTCTAGAATGAGTCTTGGATGTGCTTTGAACTTCAACTTCTGTGTGAGACTAAAAGAAGAGATATTTATTTGCTGCAAAATTTCTATTTTCTGTAGCACTCTATCCAATTTAACCTGAATGGTCAGTTTATTCGAACACCACAACTATATGGAGCCTTGAATAGGGTGTGAGATCTTGTTGGTTTGTAGAGGTCTGTGTGATACCCTGATACATCCAGAGTAATCTGGAAGAAAATAAAAAGGTATTTACAAAGTCCCCTTGAGGGACTGGGGAAAAATATGGAAATATTCAATTTTACCACCTGCGGAATTCCTGATATTCTCACAAGCATTGGGGACAACCAATTTAGTAGCCCAAGCCCTTGGTCTTGTGACTTGCCCTTGTAACTAGCTCCTACAAGGGAGAAGCTAAGCCTACTTTGGTTATGCCTAAGAGTCACCCCCAGAGAACCTCTTTTGTTGCTCAGATGTGGCCTCTTGCTCTAAGCTAACTCAGCAGGTGAACTCATTACTCTCTCCTCTATGTGGGACATGACTCTACCAGGGGTGTGTGATTCTCTCTGGCAATGTGGGATTTAGAAAACCTTCTTGACTAAAAGGGGGAAGAGAAATGAAACAAAATAAAGTCATTGGCTGAGAGATTTCAAATAGAGTCGAGAGGTCATCCTGGAGGTTATTCTTATGCATGATATAGATATCCTTTTTTAGTTTTTAGTGTATTATAATACCTAGAAAGAAATACCTGAAACTGTTGAACTGTAACCCAATACCCTTGATTCCTGAAGGTGAATGTAAAGCTAAATAACTTTATGGTGTGACTGTGTGATTGTGTGAAAACTTTGTGACTGATACTCCCTTTCTCCAGTGGGTGAACAGATAAATAAGAAAATAAGGACAGTATGGTATGTATAATCTTTTTTTCTTTATTATCGTTTTATTTCTTTTTCTGATGTCTTTTTATTTCTTTTTCTAAATTGATGCAAATGTTCTAAGAAATGATGAATATGCAACTATGTGATAATATTAAGAATTACTGATTGTATATGTAGAATGGAATGATATATTAATGTTCTTGTGTTAAGTTTTTTAATTAATAGAAAAGTTTAAAAAAATAAAAAAATAAAATAAGGACAAATAAATAAATAAATAATAGGGAGGCATAAAGGAATGGGATTTTCTGGGTGCTCCTTTTTATCTTTATTCTTCTTTTTTTTATTTTTTGGGTAATGACAATGTTCAAATATTGATTGTGATGATAAATGCAAAACTATATGATGCTACTGTGAACCACTGATTGTATACTTTGGATGACTATATGATATGTGAATATAAGGCAATAAAATTGCATTAAAAAAAAAAGAATGAGTCTTGGTACTCACATTTGTGTTCTGGATGGTTGGTATGTCTGTCCTCCTAGGACAGTGAGAGGGGATAATTGAACATATTTCCAATCTGGGTGGCTGTTTTTGAGTACTGAGCCTTCATTTAGACTATTAGAAGATATGCTGCTACAAATAGAAAGCCAATCTGTTGCCTGAGAGCATGCCATATTAAAAGTGCTTGCCCCTCTTGCACCCTCTTAATCACAGAGCCCAGGTGGTGATTAGGGTTCGCAAAGCTGTAAACAGGAGGGGAGCTTTCTTCCCTGAGATCAGTGAAACACACTGAATACAAAGGACCAGTAGGGGATATTGCATTGTATGGGCTCCTGGATCAAAGGGTCTACACCATGACCTTGAAGCTCTGTGGTCCTGTGGTTAGCATGTGAATAGTTCAGCTGGAACCAATGGGCCAGTGCCCCTTGATGAGAGGCCAATCACAGAGGAGAGAACGAGGTGGATGGAACACAAAAATCAATCACACACCATCCTGCTTTTAAATCCCCAATGGCTGCCCATAGCTCTGCAGAGGGCATCTACCTCCTTGGCAGAGAATCCAAGGTCCAGAATAGCTAGGCGCCAAGCACCCTTTCCCACTTCTTCACCAATCACCTAAGCCCTAACAGACTGGCCATTGTTGGCTGTCTACCTGGCAACCATTCCCTTCCCCATCGTCCCTCGGGGCACCTGGCTTTTCCTTGGGAATCCTCCTCCCCCTTTATACACCAGCCAGGCACTTCGGTTGGTGTGACAACAGGGGTGGCTTCAGGAAATGGGTCTAGTAGATCCTGTGTTACACTGCAAAATATCAGCTGCTTTGCTTCTCTGCCTTGGCCCGCAAGCTTCTTGAAGCCAGGGCTAGGTTTGATTCCTCTCTGCAGTCCACCAGACCTGGAAGGTGGGAAGGATGTGCTGGACAGAGTGAATGCTTGGGTGCTGGGATGTGGTCTTCTCTCATATGCCCACTGGGTGCTTGAGCTCCACACAGTCTCCCTGTCCCCTTCTGAGGCTTTTCCACGGCAGACAGGTTTCTAATCCCCAGCTCTCCTTAATTTGAATTGAAAAAACCATCTTGATGTCACTCTGAGTCTCAGCCACACTTACTCTTTGTTCATTCATTTAAAAGAAAAAAAAAACTGTCCTTCTCATGACCTAGCTCTCAGGCAAATTAAAGAGAGAAAAAAAAAAAGCCTTAATTAAAAGAAAATCTTCTGGAAAGCAAATATTCAAGCATTATGAGAAACATGACACTCTGAACCAGGATGATAAGAGCCTATCACTTTGGGGTCTCTCTCCAGGAAGTAAGAATTAGGAAAGAAAAGATCTGTATACAGATCGTTAGAGAAATAATAATAACAAACTCTTAGAAAGTGCTCACTACATGCCAGGTACTGTTTTAAGTGCATTACGTATAAGACAAAGCAGCTATTTGTCTGAATCCAGCTAGTTGAAAGCTGAGATGAGAGAAGAGAAATAAATGGGTTAAAGGGAATAATGACCAAGGAAGTCCTGGAACAGGTGTGATAGCCAACCTCAGACTCCCTTGGAACTTGCTTGCCCAGGATCCTTACCGAGCAGACACCTTCTGCCTTTGTTCTCAAACCTGGATTTTTAAATGACCAGGCACCACTGATGCCTGATCCGACACCCAGAGAGTCCAATTTCATTGGACTGGCTGCAGCCTAGGCCTCGGGACTTTTCCAGAGATCTCCAGGAGAATCTAATGCCAACCAGGGTTGAAAACGATTACCTAATGGTGAACATGGGTAATGACTCCCTGCTCTCACAGGCCTCTGTGCTCTGCCCTGTCCACTCTGCCTTTCCATTGCCCGAATCCATGCTCTCAGCAGGTGTTGCTTCTCAGAGCCCAATACCCCACATATTTGGAGAATGCGTAGTGCTTCCTGTCTACAGAACTTCTACCCTTCTTCAAAGGGCCATGGGTTTGTTCATGGTACTTGGCAGAAAACCTTTTGCTGGGTCAGCTTGTCCTGTGCTTCTGGCTCTTCACTTCTGGTCTGGCTGCTGCAACTTCAGGCTGTTTGGTGAGGCCACAGATGGCCTGCTAAGCCCCCTGTGATAGTTAGGTTCAGGTGTCAACTTGGCCAGGTGATGGTGCTGTGTTGTTCTGTTGCTATGGACTTAAATCATCAGCATGTGAAGTTCATCTATAGCCATTACATCTGCTGTGGGTAAGGGGAGTGCCTTACACAATGAGAAGGCTTAAAAGGAGAGGTTAGAAGAGAGAGAGGGAGCTCAGCACAGCCCAGCACAATGTAGCTCAAAGCTCAGAGTTGACAGAGAACCAGACAGTTGGACATGAAGAAAGGAATTTGCCATCTGAAACAAGAGGCTGGGAGGGAAGGGCAGCAGATGTTGCCCTGTCCCTCCCTATGTGACAGAGAAAGCTGGAGGAAAGCCAACTGCCTTTCCTTGGAAGAACTGTAAATTTGTAACTAAACAAATCCCCTTTATAAAAGCCAGTCCACTTCTGATGTACTGCGAACTAAAACGCCCCCAAGCCCTCTTTCCGTGAAAGGTGTATACCCTGTCCTCCAAACTCCTGCTGCTGGCTGGGTTACCCCAAACAAACATCCCATCCAACTGCAACTCTGCCATCTGCTTCCTGTTGGGGAGCATCACTGCTTAGACAGTCCACCCTCCAGGAACCTTCCCATGAATGAGTCAAAGCCCCTTAGAAATCTGCATCTGTTTGGAACTAGTTCTTCATTTATGAGCTGAGTCTCCTTGGGCAAGTCACTTAACCTCTCTGAGGCTCAGTTTCCCCAACTTTAAAATGAAGACTATGTTCCATATCTGCATCCCTGACCCCAAACACTCAGGGCAAGATATATTTCAGCCTTCAGAATGTTTCAGAATTTTAGGAAGGTAATGTGACAATATGACATCCTTTGTGCAATCTGGGGCAACAGTCTATGCTCAACCACATAAATATTTCTGCATTGAAGGATATGAAAATTCACATACTATGAGAAACAAACATAAGACTATAAATAGTGACACATCAATTCGGGTCAAATTTGGCTGCTTAATTAATTTAGTGTTAAACTTAAAAAAAAAAAAAAACTTTTCATAGCTTTTTGGATTGCTAGACTACGCGTAAGGGAGTATTGACCTGAATCTAGTTCGTGAGTTTGTGGTGAATATTACAAGAGATAATGTTCATGCTGGTACTGTACAGACTGAATAGTCCCTAATAATAAATACAAGTGGAATCTGGGAAAGAAAAACAAGCTTCAATCCAGCTCAAGCCAAAGTCAGCCACCGCCCCCATAAAGCACTGTAATTTGGCCTGAAGGCCACCTACTTCTGCATCATAAGTGGCTAACAGTCCCCAACATCCACCTGCCCCCCACTTCATCGTCAGCCCCAAACAGAGGGTTCAGCATGTTACAGGAGGCACATTCATTTTAATCATCACAGTGAGCTTTTTCTTCCCTGCTCAGTTCTACATCTCTTAAGATGTGACACAAATCACTATTACAACTAAACCTGCTCTCAGAAAACTCCTCATAATCAGAGGAGTTTTTATTATCTGTATTATCTGATGGGAGCCTGGTTTCATGAAAAGCAACCAGACGCTATTTAATAGATCTCTTCTTCATGTCAGAGGTGTTTTCTATGGAAGCTGCACTGAGAACCTTCCCCAAACTCCAGAAGACACGCGCAAAGAAAAGAGCCCAGAATCTGTAAAACATGGGCCACCCCCATCGGGGAGCTGAGTTGCAGAAAACCCAGCAGGTGGGGTTTGGGAAACCTCAGCTGGTCAGGCCGAGTGCAAGCTTGGATAAGTTATTTCACTTCTGGGTCTCCACTTCTCCACATGCAAAATAAGCATGTGGATTATATTCCCTCCAAAGGAGCTTCCGGCTTAAAACTTCTGCACCTAAAGGATTCTTCTTTGTGTCAATAAACTTTGGTTCCCTAAAAAGATTTGGAAAATAAACTGCAGCTATTGATAGCTTCCGATTGGCCAACACAAGTGGAAGGTAGATAAGCAATTATAAGGTGCACAGTGCAGGCAGGACGCCGTCTTTGTTTGCTGGCAGAATCATATTATCCATGGGTTTCTGCAGCAATCTGGTAGAAGTTTGTTCCTCATGTCCCAGGGACCAGCTGCTTCCACCATGACCTCTGCTCAGGCAGCTGTCACATGCAGCGACCTGTCGGAAATCATCCCGAGGTATTACCTCTTTTTGGAAGCATAAATTCCAGAATTTGAGGTAATTCAGGTAAACGTGGCAGATGGTAGTATCTCCAGTTGTCATTTCTCCAAAGAAACCTGGCAAGGGTAGCAACCTCTGGTGGCCTGAGTCCAAAGGTGAGAAATGCAGAGGATGTGGCAGGTGTCACAGGTATTTACAGGCTGGGGGAACTGGGGATAGAGCCTTCCCAAGGCATACAGAGAGCAGACCACCCCACGAGAACAGCTTTGGTGCCTAGGAGGAAAAGCAGACAGAGCTTCTGAATTGGACTAACACCATCCACGTGCATAATTCTGGACGCCACGATCTTATCGGAGTGAAGTAAGGGATGAAGACGTGACCTCACATCATTATACTGTGGTGACCTCAGAGAGTACATCTCTTTCCTTTGGAAGGAAGTTCTCTAACCGCCCAGGAAAAAATAATATGTACATGTGTGTGTGTAAAATCTCAGAAACTCGGCCAAGAAAACTGCACGATCGATAACCTCAATACCATTTGTCAGAACGAAAGGAAATCATGGGGGTATAAAACTGAACTTCAGAATAAAGCAGTCAAGTTAAGCATACATGTTGAGGACAACTGTGATGCAGGTAAGCAGGTTGGAGAGTGGATAACCTGGTTTTGAGTGCCAACTATGTGCCAGGCACTCTGCTAGGCACTTTAAATTCATTATTGCCTTTCACTCTGATTAAAAAAAAAAACATAAGAAGGAACTTTGAGAGTTGTGGGAGCAGCCACAATAGTAGTGGCAGTAGTGGCAATAGAAGTAACAGCAGTCCAGAAACTTCTTTTATGATTAAAAAAATAGTACAGCTTCATGGCAGGAAGTCTGTAAAATTCACAGATGGATGAAGAGGTAATGAGAGCCCTCTAAACCAATCTTCAGGGTATGCAAGTCCGATCTCAACACTCCCATCTCCGGACATCCCACTTTACCATTTGAATTAGCAGGTCCTTTCTAGAAGAGTCATCTTCTTGGCCTCGATGACTTTTTGGTGTAGGGAGTGTCCCAAGGACCACTGACTTCAGAGATGTCAGTGGTTTGCTTTTTCCCTGTGGTCCAACATAGTCTTTGGCAGAAAACTGATGTGATGCCACCAAGCTGTAAGTCCCCAGAGGGCACCACGCTAATGCCACCCTCATGTGGCCAAGGGCTATGTGGACTGCAGTAACACTTCCATGCCCACCCCTGCCCACTCCCAGTCCACTGAATGTGCTGCAGATATTCAGTGGGTACATCTGACACATTGAGAGCCAGCGTCAGACTGCACTGGCATTAGTTCATCCACTCATTCATTCATTCATTCATAAGTTTAGGGCACCTATTTTGGGTTAGACCCCATGTCCTTATCTCACAGCCCTCTACTCTGGTAAGATCCCACTGGCCCTGCCTTTTCAGGTAGCATTTCAACAAACAGTGAGTTGGTGGTCTCCAAGATCCAGCTGACTGGGGACAGCATGGTACTCTAGGCCCACGTTACTGTGTGGGTGAGGATGGAGATGACTGCTGGGGAAGAGCGACCATTTAAGGACAAAGGGCCTGGCCACTCGTCAGCAGGAGCCCACTGCCTCTCTCGCCTGAGTGTGTGAATGTGCTAAAGATCTTCACATCCCGTCAAACAAGCCCCTTGTTCCAGGACTCATGTTGCTTTGGTTTGGCTTGGTTTGCCTTCCTGTTTTTCCCCATTTTCATTCTATTGGAAAGAGGTCCAGCTAGGGAAAGGACACAGTGCTGACCCATCTGTGATACTGGCCAAGCCACTTTCCCTTCCAGGTCTCAGCTGTCTTGTCTGTAAAATGGGAGGATTATATTGGTTGGTTTTCCAAGGTCCTTTTCATGTCTAATGGTTTATGACTTTATACAAATGTTTCCCATCCTATTGTAAATTGAAAGACAAATGTGTGTGTGTGTGTGTGTGTGTGTGAATATGTGTGTATATGTCTCAATGTGGCCTGTGGGAATTCTGACACTGGGTTCCCCTTAAATACTCCAGAGATTACTTCAAAAGTCTTTGATCAACAGCCCCTTTCAACATAAAAAAGTTAGAATGGCCATAGTCCAAATACCCTAGTGATAGAAAGATCAAAGGTGATGGTAGAGTCCTACAGAGAAGGTAGGGTTTAACAAATGAATATGATTGCTGAATCATTAAATTGATATTTCTTTTAGTCTCCAGTACCTTAGAGCAGCTAGAAGTAAAAAGATAAAATTGTGGAATTGCAACCCCAACCAAACTCTGAATCTGTTCTACAACTAATTGTGCTGTGCTTTGAAATTTATTGCTTTTTTTATATATATTATTTCCCACAAAAAAGTCAATTGTAATGATAAGAATATATTTATTCCTTCTAGCCTCCTAAATTCTGGAGCAGCTAGAAGGAAAAATCTGAGATGATGGTATGGTTGCTCATGACAAGCTCTGGGACCTGTCCTGTAACTACTTGTTGAAGAGTGCTTTGTAAACTTTTGCTTTTTTCTTTCTTTGCTTTGTATATATGTTATATTACTCAGTAAAAAAAAGTTTAAAAAAAAAAAAAAGTCTGTGATCTCGGGCTCTCCTTGTGGAGAACACACAGCCTCAGCAGTGAGTGCGGAGGGCAGCTGAAGCATGCACATAGGCCACACAGCCCACTTTCTGCAAGGGAAATGGAACAAAGCCTGGGTGAAGGACAAGGCAGGAAGCTTCCTGGTTATGCCAAGACAAGCATGAGCAGAGCTCCAGGGTCTGATCTGGGAAAATGGGACGAGTATGGAGGATATGCTCAAGGCAAGCTAGAATATCCCAGTACATGTACAAGAAATCAGACACCTGAGACTCTGGGAGATAAGGAAGAGGAATAACTGACCAGAAGGAGAATCAAACCTTTAGCTGGGTCAGGGCTCAGGGGCAACCTTCGGATGCCCAAAGAAAACATAAAATCCTTGCTCACTCATGGGACAGCCATGCCCAGTTCTGGGTCCTGC
This sequence comes from Myrmecophaga tridactyla, assembly GCA_004026745.1. Classification (NCBI taxonomy): domain Eukaryota; kingdom Metazoa; phylum Chordata; class Mammalia; order Pilosa; family Myrmecophagidae; genus Myrmecophaga; species Myrmecophaga tridactyla. The sequence continues at coordinate 35,467 of PVIY010012942.1, forward strand.
TAGAATCCAGAGTGTGTCTGCCTATAGTCAAACCTTTTTGGGGTCTGTGAGAGGCTAAGTAGCCCCTCAGTATGGGGCAAGGCCACTGAGGAAGTTAACACCTTCCATCACCCTCACCCCATGCCAGTCTCTGTGTGCCATCAGAGCGAAGGATGCCGGCTCGCTTGCCGCCTGCTCACTTCCTCCACTTCTGATAAGGTCACCCACTGTGCTTTATAATGCAAAAATAACATTCCTGCTGCCAATGCAAATTATGTCTGAACCATCCGCCCTTCCCTGCCTCATGCAGAAAGCAGCTCCCCAGGGGAGAGGCGGGCCAGGTTGCAGCTACAAGGCTTATTAAGACACCTAATGAAACACCTTGTGGAGACTACCCCCTCAGGCAAGAGCTCAGCAAAATACATGCCAGAAGCAGATGCCAGGATTGGAGCAAATGCTTCCAAAGCACAAAACTTTGCTGGGAGGGAATGGGATGAGCCTATTCACACCAGGTGTTCCTTCCCCTCACAATCAAGACAACCACAGAAATGACCTCGCATCTCTTGTCATCTAGGGGCGCAAGAGGTCCCACTCGTGGTTCCTTCAGGCATGACCATGGAAAAGCTAAAGCTTGGGGTGAAGTCTACAAGCATTCGGTTGAGCCTATAACCAATAAAGGATAACGTTTCAGTTTAATTGACAAGGATAAAAGCTCAGGAATCTGTGAAATGACCTCTTTAGGGACTTCTTGGTTTGCCCCTTAGGTGACCTGAGCCCCTGCGGGCTGAGTGGTTCTCACTCTCTGAAGTGGTGAGCTCAGGAGTCAAGATAGGATACAAGTCTGGAGACAGATCCCAGGAAGGCAATATGGCTAGCTTTGTTCCTTCTTCCTTTTTATCCGCCTCTTCTTTGCCTTAGGCCTGCTTGGAAAAGAGACAATGAAACTAGGCAACAAGGTGTAGTGGTAAAAATTCTGGATGGCCTGGGTGCAGCCACTGGCTCCTCCCCTTTCAAACAACGGCACCTGGGCAAGTGACCGTACCACGCTATGCTAGAGTGTTCTCATTTTAACCTCAGGGTGGTGATAACAGTCTTTAACTGACACATCTTTATGAAGATCCAATTAGATAAGGCATACATATCAATAAGGGTTGCACTTGTGTATAAATGAGGAGATCTGAGGAAAATTTAATAAAGGGACTATTTACAAAGAAAAAGGACAGGGCATGGTCAGGGGAAAGGGCAGCAGAGCTGTCACAGGGTGGGGACTAGCTACCAGCAGGAGAGAACAATGGCAAGAAGGCCACCCTGACAGGAGCAGTGACCTTCAGTCAAGGGACATGGCTGGCCTAAGGCAACCACACAGGGAGGGGTCCAGGGAATAAGTACCTAGACCTCATGCTCCTCCCTCCCTCCCTCCCATTTTGGCCACGTGCAAGCCAGGAGGCATTGGTGCAGTCCATCCAGGTCAGCCGTCCAGTTAGCTGAACTGAGCAGAAGAAAGTAGAAAATGTTTTAAGAGAATCACCTGGGTGACGCCAGCACAGCATATAATGTGCTCAGGGAGTGAGCACTCAAAACATATGAGGTGGGCGGCTGCCGTGGCTCAGCAGGCAGAGCTCCGACCTGCCGTGCTGGAGGTCTGGCTTTCAATCCCTGGTGCCTCCTGCCCATATGCAAATTAAAAAATATATATATATATGAGGTGTTGTTCTAACTAATGTTATTGCTTTGGGTACATGGACCCAGTCCTGGTCAATACAAGACTAAACAGGACACAGCGGGGCAAGATGATAGCGTAGTGAGTGGAATTTAGCTCGTCCTCCAGGGCAGCTAGTAAATAGCCAGGAACTGAATGGAACAACTGTTGGGGGGACATCAGTGACCGGACACACAGTGTACACCAGTCTGGACTGGTGGAACAACTGAGATCCTACACACAATTGTAAATCCCCCAAGCTATGGAGGCCAGCACCCCTCCCCCACAGGCACAGTGGGCTGGCTCCAGAGGGAAAAAGAAACTGACCCTACCAGAAGCAAGGAAGGTAGCTCAACCAAGCTCCAGTTGAGGAATTAATGAACAAATGTGGACTGCTGCAAACAGGCTGTGAGCACAGATAAACCTGGAGTAGGCACTAAAGGAACCAGGAGTTTTTACCCTGGCAGAGAGGGGGCAGAGCTGATAGAAAAAATCACAAAAACATAACAAGATACTTTTTGAATACAGACAGCACAAAATATTGGCAAAGGGCTGGGCCCAAAGAAAAGGGAACACATAGAGCCATATAGCAGCTCCAGCTCTTGACAGGCAAATCCAGGGAGCAGGGATCTGGCTCTGAAAAGGCTTTTACTCTCTCTCTGTCTTTTTTTACTTCTTAAGAGCTTACTAGATATAACTGCAAGCACTCTCAAGCTCCAACAGTGCCCCAGGCAAAGGGCAGAACTAAGGCATGTCTGAGAGACAAAGGAACTTGTCATGTGAATGGGGATAATTCCCTAAAGAGTATATCTTACCCAAGAAAAGGGGGGCAGGGTCCAGCTCAAGTGGTGGCCCTCTTTCAGGGAATTCAGGCCCCAGAGGCTGGGAAACAGAAGCAACCCAAGCCCACCTTCTACCTCCAACTCTACAGTCTGCTCAAACTAAAGGCACAGCATCACTTTACTCTGGCGGGAAGCTGCAGGCTGACAAGTGCCACCTGCTGGGCAGGATAGGTAAAGCACAGTGTAGAGGCTTCCTAGGAAAATCTGACAACCACCTGGGTCTCACTCTCAGGGAAATTTGATACTGATTATACCCTCCTCCTGAGACGTGGGCCTGTCTGGTCTGGGAAAATCTGACAGGGGTCTATCATATCTGAGGAGACCATCCTCAAAAAAAGGTGCTATATAAACATGGAAAGAACCAGATAAGAGCTGAAAAATTCTGATTAGTTGAACAGAAGCTATGCTAGGGGTCTAGATTAAGTTGAATTGAATGCCAAGGAACAGATACAGAACAAAGTCAACCAACAAGAAAACCCTAGGTAAAAGAGTGAAAATGACCTCCAGAATAAACTAATCAAGGAAATCAAATGCCTGGATGCCAGTAAAAAGTGAGTTATAGCAGGAATATTAAAGATATGGCCCAATCAAAGGAACAAGCTGACATTTAAAATGAGATACAGGAGTTGAAACAACTATTTGAGGATGTTTGAACAGACATGCAAAATCACATTAAAATCAAACCAACGAGATGAAGGAAGATATGGCAAAAAAGATGAATGATATAGAGAAGACATTGGGTGAACATTAAGAAGAATGTGAAAGTTTGAAAAAACAGAAGACAGAACTTATGGGAACAAAAGGAACAATAGAAGAGATGAAAATACAAAGGAAACCTACAAGAACAAATCTCAAAAAGCAAAAGAAAGGATTAGTGAACTGGAAGACAGGATATCTGAAATCCTACACAAAAAAGAATAGAGGGGGAAAGGAATGGAAAAACATGAGCAGGGTCTCGGGGAATTGAATGACAACATGAAGTGCACAAATATACATGTTATGGGTGTTCCAGAAGAGGAAAAGAAGGGAAAGGAAGCAGAAAGATTAATGGAAGAAATAATCACTGAAAATTTCCCATCTCTTATGAAAGACACAAAATTACAAATCCAAGAAGTGCAGCATACCCCAAACAGAATAGATTCAAATAGACATACTCCAAGACAATTACTAACCAGATTGCCAAATATCAAATACAAAGAGAGAATTCTGAAAGCAATAAGAGAAAAGTAACCCATCACAAAAGGGAAGGTCAAAAAGAATATGTGTGCATTTCTCAGCAGAAACCCTGGCGGCAAGAACGCAATGGTATGACACACTTAAGATTCTGAAAGAAAAAACTGCCAAACAAGAATTCTATACCCAGTACACTTGTCCTTCAAAACCAAGGGGGAGTTTAAAATATTTTCAGATAAGCAGTCACTGGGAGAGTTTGTGACTAAGAGACCAGCTCTACAAGAAATACTAAAGGGAGCACTACAGACGGATAGGAAGACAGAAGAGAGAGGTCTGGAGAAGAGTGTAGAATGAAGACTATCAGTAAGGGTAAAAAGAGAAAAAATTAAGATATGGCATATAAAATCCAAAGGACAAAATGGTAAAAGAATGTACTGCCTCTAAAGTAACAACATTAAATGATAATGGATTAAACTCCCCAATCAAAAGACACAGACTGACAGAATGGATAGGACCCATCTATATGCTGTCTGAAGAGACTTACTTTAAATCCAAGGACAAAAACAGATTGAAAGTGAAAGGTATGAAAAAGATATTTCACACAAACAACAACAAAAAAATTAGACTTCAAATGTAAAACCATTAAAAGAGACAAAGAAGGACGCTATGTATTAATAAAAGGAACAATTCATCAAGAAGACATAAGAATCATAAATGTTTATGCACTGAACCAGAGTGCCCCAAATAAATGAGGGCACTGAAGGGACAGTAGACACCTCTAAAATAATAGTTGGAGACTTCAATTCCCTGTTCTTATCAATGGACAGAACATTTAGACAAAGGATCAATAGGGAAACAAATTTGGAATAATATGATAAATGAACTAGACTTAACAGACATTTACAGAACATTACATCCCTCAACACCAGGATACACACTTCTCTCACATGCTCATGGATCATTCTCAAGGATACCATATGCTGGGTCACAAAGCAAGTATCAATAAATTTTAAAAGATTGAAATTATACAAAACACTTTCATGGATCATAGTAGAATAACCAAAAAAGAGGCAGAGAGCCAAAAAATTCACAAATATATAGAGGCTAAACAACACACTCTTAAACAACCAGTGTGTCAAGGAATAAATTGCAAGAGAATCAGTATATATCTCAAGACAAGTGAAAATGAGAACACAACATACCAAAACTTGTGGGATGCTGGAAAGGTGGTGCTAAGAGGGAAATTTATTGCCCTAAATGCCTATATCAAAAAAGAAGAAAGAGCAAAAATTAAGGAACTAACTGTTCACCTGGGAGAAATAGAGAAAGAACAGCAAACTAACCCCAAAGCAAATAGAAGGAAAGAAGGAACAAAGATTAGAGCAGAAATAAATGAAATTGAGTAATGAGAGGACACGATGAAAACTATATGCTAATAAACTAGACAGCATAGATGAAATGAATAACTTCCTAGAAAGACATGAACAACCAACGTTGACTCAAGAGGAAACCAATTACAATCTTCACAAAACAGAAAATGAGAGATTGGTTCGAGAAGGAACCAATCAGAGTAAAGAGAGTGAATCATCATCAAGAAGCTCCCAAAAAAGAAAAGTCCAGAACCAGATGGCTTCACATGTGAATTCTACCAAGCATTCAAGAAAGAATTAGTACCAATCCTGCTCAAACTCTTCAAAAAGAATGAATAGGAGGGAAAGATACCTAACTCATTCTATGATACCAACATCATCCTAATATCAAAGCCAGACAAAGAAACTACATGAAAAGAAAATTACAGACCAATCTCTTTAATGAATATAGATGCATAAATCCTCAAAAATATACTTGCAAATCGAATCCAGCAGCACATTAAAAGAATATACACCATGATCAAGTGGGATTTATTCCAGGTACGTAAGACTGGTTCAACACAAGAAAATAATTAATGTAATACATCAACAAATCAAAGTGGAAAAACCACATGATCATCTTGATCGATGCAGAAAAGACATTTAACAAAATTTGACATCCTTTCTTGATGAAAACACTTCAAAAGATAGGAATAGAAGGGAACTTCCTCAACAGGATAAAGGGAATATATGAAAAACCCACACCAACATCATCCTCAGTGGAGAAAGACTGAACGCTTTCCCTCTAAGATCAGGCACAAGACAAGGATACCCACTGTCACCACTGTTATTCAACATTGTTCTGGAAGTTCTAGCCAGAGCAATTAGACAGGAAAAAGAAAAAAAGGCATTCAAACTGGAAAGGAAGAAGTAAAATTCTCAATGTTTGCAGATGACATGATACCATATGTCTAAACTCCCCAAAAATCTACAGCTAAGCTACCAGAGCTGTTAAATGAGTAAAGCAAAATGGCAGGGTACAAGGACAAGTCCTTATGGTCTCACTAATATGAACTAACATTCACGAGTGAACTTTGAGAGCCAAAGTTGAGAACACAGATTATCAGGAAACAGAAAGAGAGTAGAGATTGGACATTTGGTGCTGAAGGAATACAGAATGTGCAGCAGGACTGATTGTAAAAATTCAGAAATAGATAGCACAACACTATCTGATAGTAGCACAATATTAAGTACATTGAATGAAGGTGAATTTGAGCATGATTGTAGGAGAAGGGCTGGGGGCATGTATGACACCTAAAGGAAAGATAAAGGATAAAGAAACTGAAACAGAATGACTTAGGAATGCCAAGAGTGGACAATGATGGTGATTAAATGTACAAATATAAGAATGTTTTTGCATGAAGGAGAACAAATGAATGTCAACATTGCATGCTGTTGAAAATTGGATGGTATACAGGAAAAAATACAATCAATGAAAGCTAGGGTCTATAATCAACAGTAACACTGTAATATGTTTTCATTGAATGTAAAAAAGGCAATATGCCAAAACTAAATGTCAATAAGCAGGGGATATGTGGGAGGGATATGTGATTCTTTGTGGAAGAAATATAGATTGTGGTAGTCAAGGCACAGCTAGGTGCTTATACCAGGAACCATTGATTTTTTTTCTTAGGTTAGATTGTAGGATGTGTGAATAAAGCTGTCTAAAAATAAACAGAGAGAAACAAGTGCTGAAGTAAACATGGAGAGAGAGATGTACCTATTCACTGTTGTTAGGGAAGCTGAGAGGTGCTGCCCCTCTGGAAGGCAGTGTGGTGACTCCACAGGAGGCTGCGGGTGGAGCTGCCATGTGATCCTGAAACCACATTGCTAGGTTTTTACCTGGAGGAACTGAGAGTGGGCACACGAATGGACATTTGCACACTGGTGTTTATGGTGGCAGTGTTCTAAGTTTCACAATGGATGGAGGTGGCCTAAGGGTACAACTATTGAAGCATGGAATAGGGAACTTGTGGTGTATACATACAATGATACTGAGCGGCTGCAAGAAGGAATGAAGTTGTGAGGAATGCAACTAGGTGAATGAACCTTAAGGACAGTATGCTAAATGAAATGTCAGGAGTAAAAAGACAAATATTATCATGCCTCACTCATATGGACTAACTATAATATGCAAACTTGAGAATTGAAGTTGAGTGCATGGGTTATCAGGTTGGGGCCTATTGTAAAGGTTCCTAGATTGTCAGCTCTTACAGCAGTCACATCTGTTCTGGAGTTGTAACTGTATTTTCTAAATTCTGAGATACTCAGCTATTTGTGTACAACCTGGTCATTCCCTGGAATTTCAGGTATTTGTATAATACCTGAAACTCAGAGCTAGAGCTCTGAAGCTATGAAAATCTGCATTACCCAATACAGCAACTGTCTAAAAAGCTGAAAATGTGATCAGACTTCAAGTAGAGCTATTAATGAAGCTGATCTGGATAGGACTAAGGTAAACCAGAATACAGAATAAAGGATGATATGCTCTATATTTTAAAACTCAACTTCTGTGTGAGACCAAAGGAAGAGATGATTATTTTGTACAAAATTGGTATTTTGGGTAGCACATTATCTAGTTTAACTTGTATGGTCAGTTTAATTGAACACCATAATTACATGGAATCTTGAATCGGGTGTGAGATCTAGTTGGTTTGTGAAAGTTAGTGCTATGCCCCAATATATCCAAGAATAATCTGGGCAGAGAATTAAAAAGTATTTGCAAAGTCCCCTTTGGGAAGTGGGGAGAAAGTAGGAAATATTCAAATTTCCCATCTGAGGAATTCCTGATATTCTCACAAGTAGTGTGGACAACCAATTCAATAGGCCGAGCCCTTGATCTTGGGGCTCACCCTTATGAAACCTATTCCTGCAAAGGAGAAGCTAAGCTACTTATAGTTATGCCTAAGAGTCACCCCCAGAGAACTTCTTTTGTTGCTCAGATGTGGCCTCTCTCACTAAGCTAACTTGGCAGGTGAACTTACTGTCCTCCCCCCAACCATGTGGTTGACTCCCAGGGGTGTAAATCTCCCTGGCAATGTGGGACATGACTCCTGGGGATGAGCCGGAACCCAGCGTCATGGGATTGAGAAAGCCTTCTTGACTAAAAGAGGGAAGAGAAAAATGAGACAAAATAAAGTTTCAGTGGCTGAGAGATTTCAAACAGAGTTGAGAGATTATCCTGGAGGTTATTTGTATGCCTTACATAGATATCCCTTCTTAGTTTACAGTGTATTGGAGTGGCTGGAGGGAAGTACCTGAAATTGTTGATCTGTGTTCCAGTAGCCTTGATTCTTGAAGATGATTACACACCTATACAGCTTTTACAAGGGGAGTGTATGATTCTGAAAACCTTGTAACTGATGTTCCCTTTATCCAGAGTATAGACAGAGGAGAAAAAAAAGGACAATAAATAAATAAATAGTAGGGGGTGATAAGGGGTAAAAAAAAAAAAATTGGGTAGATTGATATACTAGTGGTCAACGAGAGGGAGGGGTAAGGGGTATGGGATGTATGAGTTTTTTCTTTTGTCCTTTTCTTTTTCTGGAGTGATGCAAATGTTCTTAAAATGACAACGATGATGCACACACAATTATGTGATGATATTGGGAGCTACTGATTGTATACTTTGGATGGACTATATGGTGCATAAAGATATCTCAATAAAAATATTTAAAAATAAAAAGTAATCGTTTAAAAAAGGCTAAACAGGAATTTAGAGCCAGATGTCTTGTCGTAAATAGGATAAGTTGGCCTGAGGCACCCCCTGACCACTGTCACTCACAGGCCTGTAGCTGCTACTGAGGAGTGAACTGACGTCGATGGGAACTCCACACTCCAGAAGGCTCAGCCTCCTCTGGACCTACCAAGTTCACCTTGAGGATGTCCAGGGTTTGGAGATAGCAGCTCTGGGGCAGGAGACAATGCATGTTTCCAGCCTCAGATTAGAAAACAAAGGTCCTTCCTACAGTCAAGCTGCCTTTTACTGGGCCAGTGGAAGTTTTCGAGTGAAAAAGGTCCGTTTATTTAATTAACAGGAAGGCCTATCTTCTCTTACATTGCAACCTGCCTCCCTCTAAGTCTTATCAACTTGCTCTAGATTGACTTCCAAGCTCCAGAGGACAACGGAACTCTCTCTTCCATGGCATAGCCCCTTGGAATGACAATCCAAGAAATCAAACAAAGTAATCCAGTATTTACAGAGAGCCTGCAATGTGCTGCTTCTGGGGAGCATGGATGTTGTTCAGATGTATTTTCAGCTACCATCAATAATTTCTTTCACAAGCTGACCATCCTGGAACCTTTTCTCACAGGGTCAGCCAGGACCTGCAGAGGCGCATTTGGTAAGGTAGGTGGGAGTAGTGGGCGTACTTCAACCTGAAACCATGACACCATTGACCTGAACCTCAGCTCCATTATGTACTTATTTTTTTTATTTTTATTCTTTAAATGGATGACAACTTTATTTTTTACACTTAAAAGCAAAAAAGCCAGTACTAATCTTAAAGAAAATTCAACGTCTCAGTCAAAAAGGATGGTAACCATATTTACTCATATTTACTTATTAAATACTAATTAAATTTTCTAAAATAGAACTTAAAAAGATCCAACATGCATGCTTAATTCAAGTACCATGGATTCAAAACCAGCAATTGCATCAAGGCTAGATTACAAATTCTCGACATCATCATCCATCATCATCATCATCATCATCATCATCATCATCTTCCTGTTTTCTCTTCAATGCCTTTGATGATTCATTGGTGGTATTAAGTGGGACACTATGACTGTGGTCATAAGGATGCTTTTGAACCCAATTCATGAAGGATTAGTCAGAACATTCTGAACTGCTGGTGTTGCAGGAATGGATATTTTACAGCTGGGGGCTATGAACTGGGCATCTGCACTGCAAATCTTTGCCCTGTGCAGAACATTTGAGGCCTGAATTTAGCTGAAACAAACATAGCTTGTGGAGTTGGTGTGCCTAGTATAGGAGTTCTAGGTCTGCCAGTAACTAAACCCATACTTAACCAGGGAGCTTAATAGTTCTTCCTGCAGAAGTAGACACCTTTTTTTGTAAAGACTTGAGTTTATAGTTAGTAGCAGTTAAGCAGTATCTATCAGGTGACAACCTAGTACCTGAATATGGTTTGATCAATGGCAAAAAGGTTTGATTTCTTTGCCTTGCAATATCAAATTAAAAATTTCTTGGGTTAGCCCAACACTGGATTGCCAACTGCACAGCATCTGCTTCAATAGAAGCTTTCTTAGCATGACTTGAATAAATGCTCTGAATCATCTAGAATTGTAGTCACATATTGGAAGGCAAACTCCAACATCTGGCTCATCATATTCTGTAATCCCCATATCCTTCAGGATTTGTACCATCATCTGTGCATCTTTCAGCATGCTCTTGGGAGAAGCCATCTTGCCAGACTTCATATCCAGTGATCAGACTTCTTTAGCTAAATCACCCATATTAATGTATTTCAGTTCTGATCTTGAAGCAAGTTCTTTACTTAGCACAGTTTTTCCAAGCGCTGGTACAACTGCTGCTAACCAGCTGTGTGTCCTGACCCACCAGTGAGCAGGACGTCAGGATGTAACATGGTCCTCACCCTGATGACTGTGAGTGTCCAGACTCACGCACTCCAAGCACAGCATGGAGGAGACCGAAGGGGTGGACAGCAGCAAGACCCTCCCTTATTTACTTACTGTAGGACATTGGCCAAGTCACTTAGATTCCCTGAACTCCGTTTGCCGCATCTGAATCTTTGGGAAATAGTTCCTAACCCACACTGTCAGGATTACATGAGATGATATGTATGTAGCTCCTAGAGTAGCACTCGCACACTGTAGGTCCTCAATCAGTTAGCACGTCACCCCACAAGCTGCTCCAGGTGTCCAGGGGCCTCTGTTAATGTTTCCCATTATCTCTTCTTAAAATCTCACACTCAGATGATAAATTCTGCTGGTTCTGCTCCCTGCAACTTGGGAAATGAAGAGAAGACTGGACTAAGGACCATGCACACAGCTTGCTTCAGTCCCCCCGAAACAGCTGTGCCAACTGGCTCCATTTCTTTTTTTTTTTATTTATAAAACATATCCACATACAAACATAAACATTCTTACCACATGATGACTCCATTCTTCTTATATAATCAACAACTCACAATATCATCACATGGTTGTACATTCATCATGATCATTTCTTAGAACATTTACATCAATTCAGAAAAAGAAATAAAAAGAAAACTGAAAAAAATTCATGCATACCATACCCCTCACCCCTCCCTTTCATTGATCACTAGCATTTCAATTTACTAAATTTATTTTAACATTTGTTCCCCCTATTATTTATTTGTTTTAATCCATATGTTTTACTTGTCTGTCAATCAGGTAGATAAAAGGAGCACCAGACACAAGATTTTCACAATCACACAGTCACATGATGAAAGCTATATCATTATACACTCATCTTCAAGAAACAGGGCTACTGGAGCACAGCTCTACATTTTCAGGTACTTCCCTCCAGCCTCTCCTTTTCACCTCAACTAAAAAGGTGATATCTATATAATGCATAAGAATAACCTCTCGACTCTGTTTGGAATCCCTCAGACACTGACATTTTATTTTGTCTCATTTTGCTCTTCCCCCTTTTAGTAGAGAAGGTTTTCTCAATCACTTGATTCTGAGTCCCAGCTCATTCTAGGATTTCTGTCCCAGTTGCCAGGAGGGTCCACACCCCTGGAAGTCATGTCTCACGTAGCAGGGGAAGGGAAGTGAGTTTGCTTGTCATGTTGGCTGAGAGAGAGAAGACACATCTGAGCAACAAAATAGGTTCTCCGGGGGTGACTCTTGGGACTAATTTTAAGTAGGCTTAGCCTATCCCTTGTGGGGTTAAGTTTCAGATGAACAAATCCCCAGATTGAGGATTGTTTTGGTTGTCCCCACTACTTGTGAGAATATCAAGAATTCTCCATTTGGGGAAGTTGAATTTTCCCCCTTTCTTGCCATTGCCCCAAGGGGACTTTGCAAATACTTTTTTATTCACTGTTCAAATCACTCTGGGATTTATGGGGGCATCACTCTGGACAAACCTACAAAATTTAATGCCCTACTCAAGGTTCCATGTACTTATGGTGTTCAATTAAGTTGTCCACATAACTTATATTAGGAAATGCACTAGTCGAAATATAAATTTTGTACCAAATAAACATTTTTTGCTTTAGTCTCACAAAGTTAAAGTTTTAAAATACGAATTACCATCTATTTTCAACACCCTGCAATATTGACATTCCTTTGTTCTTCCTCATGCAAAAGCATTTTTTAATTTGTACACTTAGTCACTATCATTATACACTCTGGGCATTCCTAGATTATACCATCTCAGTCATTATCCTCCATCTTTCCTTCTGGTTTCATTTGTGCCCCCACCCCTCCCCCCTCTCTATCATTCTCACAGCTTCATTCAGTGTTTTAACATTATTGTGCTACAGTCAGGTAGTATTGTGCTATACATTTCTGAATTTTTACAATTGTCCTGTTGCACAATCTGTATCCTTTCAGCTCCAATTACCCAATATCTATCCTATTTCTATCTCCTGATGTCCTCTATTCTTAACTGAAATTCTCCAAGTTCATTCATTAATTTTAGTTCATATCAGTGAGACCAAACAGTATTTGTCCTTTCGTTTCTGGCTAATCTCACTCAGTGTAATGTTCTTAAGGTCCATCCATGTTGTTACATACTTCATGATTTTATTCTGTCTTACAGTTGCATAATATTCCATCGTATGTATATACCACAGCTTGTTTAACCACATGTCTGTTGATGGACATTTTGGCTGTTTTCATCTCTTGGCAATTGTAAATAATGCTGCTATAAACAGTGGTATGCAAATGTCCGTTTGTGTCCTTGCCCTCAAGTACTCTGAGTAGGTATGTAGCACTGGTATTGCTGGGTCATATGGCAATTCTATACTTAACTTCCTGAGGAACCACAAAACTGCCTTCCACAGTGGTTGTACCATTTGACATTCCCACCAATAGTGATTAAGCATGCCTCTTCCTCCACAGCCTCTCTAGCACTTGCCATTTTCTGTTTTACTGAAAATGGTCATTCTGATGGGTGTGAGATGATATCTCATTGTGGTTTTGATTTGCATTTCCCTAATAGCCAGGGAAGTTGAGCATCTTTTCATGTGCCTTTTGGCCATTTGTATTTCCTCTTCTGAGAAGTGTCTGTTCCTATCATTTGCCCATTTTGTAACTGGGTTGTCTGTCTTTTCGTTGTTCAGTTGAACAATCTCTTTATATATTCTGGATACTAGACCTTTATCTGATATATCGTTTCCAAATACTGTCTCCAATAGTGTAGGCTGTCTTTTTACTTTCTTGACAAAGTTCTTTGATGCACAAAAGTGTTTAATTTTGAGGAGTTCCCATTTATTTATTTATTTCTTCAATGCTTGTGCTTTGGGTGTTAGGTCTAGGAAACCGCCTCCTATTATAAGATTTATAAGATATTTCCCTACATTTTCCTCTAAAAGTTTTATGGTCTTAGATCTAAGGTTTAGGTATTTGATCTATTTTGAGTTAACTTTTGCATAGGGTGTGAGATATGTCTTTCATTCTTTTGCATGTGGCTATCCAGTTTTATAGGCACTATTTATTGAAGAGACTGTTCTGTGCCAGGTGATTTGGCTTCACTGCCTTTTCAAAGATCAATTGCCCATAGATGAGAGGATCTATATCTGAACACTATTTGATTCCATTGGTCAGTATACCTATCTTTATGACAGCACCATCCTGTCTTAACTGAAATTCTCCAAGTTTATTCATTAATGTTAGTTCATATCAGTGAGACCATACAGTATTGTCCTTTTGTTTCTGTTGATTTTCTCGATTGTTGGCATGTTCTCAATTTCATTTATTTCTGCTCTAATCTTCGTTATTTCTTTCCTTTTGCTTGCTTTGGGGTTAGTTTGCTGTTCTTTCTCTAGTTCTTCCAAGTGAACAATTAATGCCTCAATTTTTGCTCTTTCTTGTTTTTTGATATAGGCATTTAGGGCAATAAATTTCCCATTGGCCCACTGGTTGTTTAAGAGTGTGTTGTTGAGCCTCCATATATTTGTGAATTTTCTGGCCCTCTGACTATTATTGATTTCCAACTGCATTCCTTTATGATCCGAGAAAGTGTTTTGTATGATTTCAATCTTTTTAAATTTATTGAGACTTGCTTTGTGACCCAGCATATGTTCTATCCTTGAGAATGATCCATGAGCACTTGAGAAAAAGGTGTATGCTGCTGTTGTGAGGTGTAATAGTCTATAAATGTCTGTTAAGTCTAGCTCATTTATTGCATTATTCAAATTTCTTTATTGATCCTCTGTCTAGATGCTCTGTCCATTGATGAGAGTGGGGAATTGAAGTCTCCAACTATTATGGTAGATGTGTCTATTTCTCTTTTCAGTGTTTTCAGTGTTTGGCTCGTATTATTTTGGAGCATTCTGGCTCAGTGCAAAATTATTTATGATTGTTATGTCTTCTTGTTGAATTGTTCCTTTTGTTAATACATAGTGTCCCTCTTTGTCTCTTTTGACTGTTTTACATTTGAAGTCCAATTTGTTGGATATTAGCATAGCTATTCCTGCTCTTTTCTGATTGCTGTTTGCATGGAATATCTTTTCCCAACCTTTCACTTTCAACCTATGTTTATCCTTGGGTCTAAGATCTGTTTCCTGTAGACAGCATATAGATGGGTGCTGTTTTTTAATCCATACTGCCAGTCTATGTCTTTTGATTGGGACGTTTAATCCATTAACATTTAGTGTTATCACTGTATGGGTAGTACTTTCTTCCACCATTTTGCCTTTTGGATTTTATGTCATATATAATTTTTCTTCTTTTTACCTTTACTGATAGTTTTCATTTCTACACTCTTCTCCGCACCTCTTTCTGCTGTATTTTCCTCTCTGTCTCTAGTGTGCCCTTTAGTATTTCTTGCAGAGCTAGTCTCTCGGTCACAAATTCTCTCAATGATTTTTTTGTCTGAAAAGGTTTTAATTGCCGCCTCATTTTTTAAGGACAATTTTACTGGATACAGAATTTTTGGCTGGCAGTTTTTCTCTTTCATTAACTTAAATATATCATCCCACTGTCTTCTCGCCTCCATAGTTTCTGCTGAGAAATCTATGCATAGTTTTATTGGACTTCCTTTGTATGTAATGGATTGCTTTTCTCTTGTTGCTTTCAAGATTCTCTCTTTTTCTTTGACATGTGACATTCTGATTAGTAAGTGTCTTAGAGTACCTCTATTTGGATCTATTCTGTTTGGAGAATGCTGCACTTCTTGGATCTGTAATTTTGTATCTTTCATAAGATTTGGGAAATTTTTAGTGATAATTTCCTCCATTCGTTTTTCTCCTCCTTTTCCCTTCTAGTCTCCTTTGGGGACACCCACAATATGTATGTTCTTGCACTTTATGATGTCATTCAGTTCCCTGAGTCCCTGCTCATATTTTTCCATTCTTTTCCCTATATTTTCTTTTGCTTGTTGGATTTTAGATGTCCCATCCTCGAGTTCACTAATCTTATATTCTGCCTCTTGAAGTCTAACATTGTAGGTTTCCATTGTTTTTTTTTCATCTCTTCTACTCTGCCTTTCATTCCCATGAGTTCTGTGATTTGTTTTTTCAGACTTTTGATTTCTTCTTTTTGTTCTTCCCTTGCCTTCTTTATATCCTCCCTTAATTCATTGATTTGATTTTTGATGAGGTTTTCCACATCTGTTCGAACATCCTGAATTAATTGTTTCAACTCCTGTATCTCGTTTGAATTGTTGGTTTGTTCCTTTGATCTGGCCATATCTTCAATTTTCCTAATATGATTCATTATTTTTTGCTGGCGTCTAGGTATTTAATTACCTTAATTAGTTTATTCTGGAGATTGTTTTCACTTTTTTACCTAGGATTTTCTTGCTGGATGACTTTGATGTCTATCTGTTCATTGACATTCAGTTCAGCTTATTCTAGACCTCTAACTTAGGTTTTGTTTAAAAGATCAGAATTTTTCAGTTGTTTTCTTATTTCTTGCCCTGGGTGTATGGTGCCTTCCCTCCCCTGCCCCTACCCCACCTTAGGGGGGTCTACTTAGGTATTATAGAACCCAGCCAGATTTTCCCAGACCGAACTGGCCTCCTATCAGGAGGAAAGAGTCACCTGCATCAGTTTTCCTTTAGGGTGAGACCCAGCAGGTTGAAAGACTTTCCTATGAAGCCTCTGGACTCTGTGTTCTTCCTATCCTGCTCAGTATGTGGCACTTTTCTGCCTGCAGGTCCCACCAGCATAAGGTGATGCAGTACCTTTAACTTCAGCAGAACCTCCCTTCTGGGGGCGTGGTTGAAATGGAGGAGAGGTTGTAGGTTGGCATTAATTGCTTCAGTTTTCCAGACCCTGGGGTCTGAATTCCTTGAGGGAGCGATTCAACCTGAGCTGGGCCCCACCCCTCTCCTGGGGAAGGCATAGGCTCCAGACAAACAGTCAAACAAGCTTAATTCTGCCTATGCCTGGGGCAGTTGGACCCCAAGAAGCTTAGCAGCTACAAGAGCTGAAATTGGTATGTTGCTCTGTGTATCTCCAGGTCCTATGTGCCCCCTCCTTGCCTTCAGGGCCCAGACCCTTTCAAGTATTATGTACTGTCTGATCCGAAAAATGTCTGGGTTTTTTCCCCTTTTTTCTTATTCTGTCAGCCCTGCCCCCTCTGCACAGGGGCAAAAACCAGCAATCTCCACTTTTATTCAAGGTTCAGCTGAGTTGGGGGCCTATTTTCAGTAGTCAGAATTTGTTAATTAATTCCACAATTGGAGCTTGGTTGTACTCAGCCCCTGCTGCTGGTAAAGTCCCTTTCCTTTCCCCTCTGGGAACCAGCCTGTGGGGGAGGGGTGCCAGCCACCATGGCTTGGGGGACTCATAGTTCTGGGGGCGCTCGCAGCTGGTCCAGCTGGTCCAGACTGGGGTACGCTGTGTGTGTCCAGTCACCCCTTCAGGTGTCTGAGTGCATGAGATCATGAGATCATTGTTCCCTGAGTTGTTTCCATTATAATCTTAATTAAAAGAGTTTGAGGTTTCTCTGGAACTTGTGTAGCTTAGGCACATTATTCCACAAGCATCTGAAATGCTAAAATTGCTTCCAGAACTACAGTCAGGTAGTATTGTGCTATTGAACTACCAACTCTCCTTCCCAGATGCCCAAATCCCCAACTTGAAAATCACTGGACTAAGTGATGCCAAAAAGGCTTCCCAACTCCAACTGTCTGAGATCCTTATCAGAATAACTAAGGAAGAGAGCCTCAACCTGAAAAGGCATTTCCTAACATGACAGCCTGTTCTCATTTGCCAAGGGCAGGATCTGCAAGGATGGAGAGTTTGGGTTTCCATTAGGGGGGCTGAATGCCTTTAACAGTGCTGGGAATTTATCTTCCATTCCTTGATACTGAGTAGCCAAGGTCCCTTTTGTTGAAATGCTTCATAAGCACTGCCCTATAGCTTCACCTCCAAAAGTATCATACCTACATGGCCTTTCATGAGGTCAGGTGTTGGTCTAACCTAGCCTAAGGCCTGGTCCCTATTCTCCAAGTAGCAGGGAGTTTGCTTAGACATCTATGGGCTTCTCTGCAAATTTGTTCTCCAGGAGCGCACTTCCAAGTATCCCTCCCCTCCACCAACCATGCAGAAATCACTTTGGGATCAGATGTTATTCCAGAGCAGCCCATCCTGAACTACCTTCCAATTCCCTTTCCTCTCATCACGTGGAAAGTTCACATATGAGAAGCTCACAGATGGGAAAGAACAAGCTGATTACCCAGGGCTCATTCCTACAAGTGCCTTTCATTCTCTGGCTCTCATTAGAGCCCCAGGTAGCCAGCTCATCCCGAAGTCAAACTTGCAAAGTACTGTTTTCCTGCTACTTCCTTAGACCTGCACTTAATTATAGCTGTTCCTTTCTGTCGGCCAATCCCCATGATTTCAAACATCCAACTTACACGTCTTCTAATGTTCTTCTGATCCTCTCATTAGAGTTTAACATTTTGTTCTTGTCTAACATCTTCTATTCTGTCCCCTGCAAAGCTCAAGAAGTACTTGAGTTTATGTCTCTGCCATTATGTTGCATAATAAATAGCATTCTGTCTGGTGTGGAATTGAGAATAACTGCTTGATTTATTATTTTCTACCAGAAGTATCTAAACATGCATTAAGAGTCATAAAGCTCCTTTTTGCTGTTAGAAGACTTTGTGGTTTTACTAATATCTAATTTCTATTACTCTTACTTAACTTTATTAACTCTAATCTGACTCAACTCTAATCACCACATCTTGCATTTCTCCCTCTCCAATCTAATTCTCACGATACGTTATATGTATTTTTTTTTAGATTTTTTTTTGTATGCTGTATGGCAGGGGTCACATTTCATTCTTTTTCCATATGAATGAACCCTTATTGCAGCACCATTTATTGAATTTTCATTTGGTTGGGTTTTTGTTGGGTTGGTTGCTTGCTTGTTTGTTTGGGAAGTGCATGGGTCGGGAATAGAACCCAGGTCTCCTGCATGGCAGGCGAGCATTCTACCACAGAACTATGCTTGCACTCCATCCCCCCCCCCACCCTGTTATATATATTTATACCTATATCTATACCTATTCTGCCTTCCAGCCTTCCCGGGACATCCCTTTCACTCTCAAAAGTGTCCCAATTGGGAATGGTCAACCCAACTAGAGATGTTTTCCATTCATCTTCCATTACCTCAGTCCAAGTTCTGGTTGTCAACATGATATAGGAAGGGCCAGCAAGCATTTGCAAAGAACTGGACAATAAATATCTTTCGCTTTGTAACCTATACTATCTCTGTCACAACTTTTCAACTCAGCAATTGCCCCAAGAACATACACAGACAACATGTAAATGAATGGCTGTGTTTCAACAAACTTTATTTAGGAAAACAAGCAGTGAACCAGATTTGGCCCTTAGGCCATAGTTTGCAGACTCCTGGGACAGAAGAAAGTGGTATCTATTTGTATTGATAGTATCTGATAATAAGATTGATATTATTCCCACTTTATAAATACTGAGCACACGTGAGGGGAGATGATGAGTTGGTTGTATACATACTAAACTGAAGAAACCAACCACACAATCAAATGAACATACCCTGGTGGCAGTGGGATACACAAAGCTGGAGTTGGAGAGAGGTCCTGGCTAGAGATAAAATTTGGCAGCCATCGGTCCATAGATGGGCTTTAAGCCAAGAGCCTAGATGAGATCACTGAGGAAATCCGTACAGCTAGAGAAGAGAGAGCATCTCGGGGTCACTCCAACTTTAAGAGGACCAGGAAACAGCAAAGGGCAGCGAGAAAGACCAATGCGGTCAGAGGAACTCTAAGACAGCATGGTGATTTGAAGCCAAACAAGGAGCGAGTTTCAAGGAGGAGAGAGTGAACTGCACTGAAAGCTGCTAAGAAGTCAAGCAAGAAGACAACCAGGCGCTAGCACCAGGCAGGGCACCGGCAGCCTTGACCACAACGGCTTTGACAGGATGGTGGAGAGATCTACATGGAGTACCTTCAGGAGAGGCAGAGAGGAGAGAAACTGGAGACAGGAAGTATGAGAACTCCCAGGGGAGCTTTGCTGAATAGGGCAACAGAGAAATACAGTATTCTTTTTTGTTTATAGCATTTTTACCATTCATTTTCACAAATAAAATTGACCAGTCGTTGTGATTTCCCCCTCTGATTTTGTGCTTTGAAATGTTCTTACTCTAACCTCACATAAAAGTCACATACATTGCATTTTCTTGTCTGCATTTAACGTGTTATTTATTCTCCAATATGGGATGGGATAATGATTTAACTTTCCCCCCAAATAGCCAATTTTCCTAGCAGCATTAATTGAATACTCTGTTCTTTCCCCCACTGATCTGGAAATCTACCATTTCACATAATAAACATTTACATATATGCAAATCCTTTTATTAGTTGGTTTTATGTTTCATTCTAATTATATTTCATGTCACCAAACAGTAAATCAAGTTGCTTGTAATGTTAAATTACTTGTATAATTCTTTATACTTTTTACCGTGTAAATCTCCCTTTTCCTTTGAAGAATTTTGTTTTTGCTATTCTTAACTGCCTAAACTTCCTATACGAACCTTAGAATAATTCTTGTCAAGTTCTAAAAAGCAATTTCTTAAGGATTTTGCTTAAAATAGCATAAATGTGTAATCAATTTGAAAGAAAACTGACATATTTGCATGTGTAAATATTTCCTTTCAAAGCCATGGGATTTCTTCCCAAGTATTCAAGTCTTCTTTTACTTATATGCCTCCATGTTTTAAACTTGTCATGTATATCCTGTGTTTCTTTTATCGTCTTCATCTCTAGCTTAAAAAATATTCTGATCTGTTATGATAAGGATTTTCTTTGTTCTATACATTACAACTCAAAAATCGCTCATATAAATAAGCAATTTTTGGCTCCTGAAACCTCTTGCTAGTGACAATGTTTTTTTTTTCTTTTTGATACTCTTGCATACATTTTTTAGAATATCAATCACCCTCTTTGAGAGGTCCATGTCCTTCAATTTTCAGGTTCTCAGCACTGTTTTAGCAGTCTGAGGAATGTAATCCATTTGCTCATCCTGGAGGTAGTGTCCTTCAATTGGGGATTCTGTCCCCACTGTGGGCTGCCTACCTGCCCACCTGCCTACCTACCCACCTGCCCACGTGCCTACCTGCCCACCTGCTTATCTATCTACCTGCCTCCTCAGCTCCACAGAGCCTTTCATTCACCTGTCACAACTGGCGGCTCCACAGAGCCTCTCACTCACCTGTCACAATTCGCAGGATGTGTACTAACAGCTTAATAGTGAGTGGGTAAGGATAAGAAGAGACTATGATGTAGTATCTGGAGCTGGGGAAGCCCATTGGGAAGGCTGGACCTCCCCAGGGAAGTGGACACAAGTCCCATCTGAATGACCAAAAGACTATCATAAATGCAGGTTCCATCCAGGCTTCCAGGATACTTAAGGAGGCAAAGTTGGTGGTGGAGCTGGGCAGCAGAGATTTCTAGCAAGAGGTAGAAATAGTAAGAACAAGGTCCTGGATGGTAAGGAAACTAGCAGGAGCTTTGAACAAAGCAGGCTAAAGCTCAGGCATCCTTTGGCTGACAATTCAAGTTGAGTTCAACTGCAACATTCTCTCCTAGATCACGTGGTGTGGCTTTGAGTCTTCATCCATCCAGGAACCACAGTCTGAGTCAAGGAAACTGAGGCAGGAGTCCCATAAAAGGCCTTGAATAAAACTGGTTAGTGTGAAGGAAGATTGACGCTCAGGCTTTCCCCAGAATGTGTGCATGCCAGAATTGGGCCAGCAGGGTGATTCTGACCCCCACCACCTTGAGAGGCAGGCTCCTAAAACACAGCTAAGCTGGGGCAGATCTGAATAGCTGAACATGTGGCTGAGAAACATCTGGGTAGAGCTAGAAAGAAAAACAGGATGAGCCTATCCACACTATTTTCAATCAAGTATATACCGAGATAAGTAACAGTAAATCCCTCCCAATCCACCAATCAGACCAGAGTTGAGTAACCTGGTAAGGCCTTCTGCCCCTTCACTGCCTCTAACTCCTTGGTCAGTCCATGAGTTTGAATCTTCCTACACCCTAAGAGTGTTTATCTGGAGAGACTCTGTGTCTGGAGATATACTGGTGACATTCCGTCTTCCCTTCCATATTACCCATGTTTCCTTTCATTCATTCATTCAACAAATACCCATGATCTAGCGGGCGCCTTACTAAATACTGAAGACATACACTGGAATGAGACACACCTTATCCTTGAGGTACTTACCCTCATCATATAAGATTTAAAGAAGCCAAGACTGAACAAGATTAAGACTCCACAAAGGAACAAACTAGTAATAGGTAAAGCTAGAGTTTAATCCAGGACAGCCTACCTCACCACACCTGCTCCTCCTCAGTATCCAAACCATGATGCTTCCCCAAGCACAGAGTGACAGAACAGACACTACCACTCAGCATGCACCTTGCTCCCATCACAGGCACGGCACTGTGAAGCAGTGAAACAGGCTAGCCGGAATAAATGATCTCATAGTTACTCCACCCCTCCTCTTCCTCACATCCCCTCAGAGAGGGACTCAGGAGGATGACTTGCTGCTTAGGAAGCAGCAGAGTAGTTAAAGCAAAGCCTGGGAAAAAGTTTCCAAAATCTTTTGCTTGCTTTGCTAGCATAAACCTTGGAGAGGTCTCATCAAGTTCACAGCTTATCTCCAAACCTGTTTGCACCCTGTCTACCCAGAGCAGCAGCTGGGCAAGGGCTCGCCTTCTTTGCAAGGAAGCAAATTAAATTAAATTAGGTCATTTATACCAGCACCAACAGCAGCAGCAGCACCTTCAATAAAATTAAGTTCTTGAAATAAAAACAATGAAATTATCTTCTGAAAACCCAATTCCAGTGCCCAGCTAAAAAACTCCCAACATTGAGACCTTTTGTGGCAACTGTACGAAAAAACCTTGGGTGGTAAGCAGGGGGCGGGGGAGCTTGCAGTATCTTTTGGCAGCCTGCAACTGGGTCTTTTGGTTGTTGTTGTTTTTCTCTTGCAGAAACACATACCCTATAACGTACTTGACATATAAATAGGCCAATTCAGTGAATATGGTCATTGAAAACCTTTTCCAATAAGAGTATATCATACTGGCTGTGCAAAGGTGTATTTATAATCACACAGCATGGAATAGTGGAAAGAGTGCCAGGTCTTCCAGGAAATATGGCGGCTTGAGTGCCATTTCACAGAACCTCAATCTGCAGAGTTGACTGAAATGAATAAAAGGAAGATAAAAGAGCAAAGAATATACTGTTAAAGAATATGCTGTTAATGCTGAAATGCAAAAGCATCCCAACTTCATGTCAACTGGACCAAAATGAAGGAGAAGAATCCATGACCACCCCCCGCTTCCCAAAGGAACAGTGCTGCATGGAAGGGAAAACATGTAGGATAAATGGAAAAGCTCAATATTCGTGCCCAGTTAGAAGGGAAAAAATTGGAAAGTGTTGCCAAACCACCCCCACCCCAAACTCATTTTCCCCACTAGAGATTAACATCATGCCTGCCCAGCAAAGCCCTCCACCCCGCACTCCCCAGAAGTGTCTGTAAGGCAGAGTCCAGTTATTTCATACAAGGACAGGCCTACCAAACCAGAAAGCAAAACCCATGAAGCAGAAGGAACTTTCACAAAAGCAGTTGACTCAATTTGAAAAAGGAAGCTTTAGGCAAACCCCCAAGGAGAGATCCATTGTCAACTTGGCAAAGCTGAACCCAGTGTAAGACTTTGAGTAAATTTAGAGACAGAGACTAGAGACGAGGCTCCCAGCTGCTTTTCAAAAGTCACCATCAATTTCTTGACCCATAAGAAGAGGGTCCAAACTATGTCCAAATAAAACTGGGAAAGCAACAAAAGAAAACCCACATTAACAATTTGGGCAAATAACAACATCATGTAACTTTTCTCAATTATATAATAATCAAGTACATTAAAAACAACTGTGCTGCTCTGAAAGACTATTATGTACCCTAGAAAAGCCATGTTTTAATCCTAATCCCATTTTGTAAAGGTGGCCATTTCTTCTAATCCCTATTCAGCACTGTATGTTTGAAACTGTAATTAGAACATCTCCCCGGAGATGTGACTCAATCAAGAGTAGCTGTTAAACTGGATTAGGTGGAGACGTGTCTCCACCCACTCAGGTGGGTCTTGATTAGTTGAATGGACTCCTATAAAAGAGGAAACATTTAGGAGATCCAGAGAGAGCAAAGAATGCTGCAGCACCATGAAGCAAATAGTCCACCAGCCAGCAACCTCTGAAGATGAAGAAGAAAAATGCCTCCCAGGGAGCCTCATGAAACAGGAAGCCAGGAGAGAAAGCTAGCAGATGACTGTGTTCACCATGTGCCTTCTCACTTGAGAGAGAGACCCTGAACTTCATCGGCATTCTTGAACCAAGGTATCTTTCTCTGGATGCCTTAAATTGGATATTTCTATAGGCTTGTTTTAATTGGGACATTTTCTCAACCTTAGAACTCGTAAACTAGCAACTTATTAAATTTCCCTTTTTAAAAGCCTTCCATTTCTAGTATATTGCATTCCGGCAGCTAGCAAACTAGAACAACAACAATAACATAAGATTGAAAGAAATATGATGTTAAAGGAACTCACTCTGGAAGAAGAGGTGCTCCAGGAAATGTAAATAAACAACTGCTGTGTAATCCCGGGGAAAATAGAGAGGATATGAACTTTATGAAATAAGCAATTCAAAGGTGAGCCATCGTGACAGTTCTTTCAAGACTGGCACTTCATCAGCTTCTGGATGGCTTCCCAGGTCTGCGTTTTTAGGAGGGTGCTGTCCCTTCATCAACACCAAGTCTGGAGTCCTTGAACAAGTGTTGACAAAGTCCATGGAAAATTCACACACTTGAGGACTTCATCTAGTCCCACCAATGTCAGAACAGTACAAACAAAGTCATCTATCAACTACAACTTAAAACCCAACTCTCTCCCATACATACATAAAGAAAAGAAGAGGGAGGGAAGGAGAGAAGGATGGAAAGAGATAGGGAGAGAGGATGAAAGATGGAAGCCACAGCTGTGGTACAACAGAATGATCACTGGACTAATAGTCAGAAAACCCACTTGGGATCAAAACTTAGTTCCTTGGCCATTAGAGAAATGCAAATCAAAACCACAATGAGATATCATCTCACACCCACCAGAATGGCCATTATCAACAAAACAGAAAATGACAAGTGCTGGAGAGGATGTGGAGAAAGAGGCACACTTATTCACTGTTGGTGGGAATGTCAAATAGTGCAACCACTGTGGAAGGCAGTTTGGCGGTTCCTCAAAAAGCTGAATATAGATTTGCCATATGACCCAGCAATACCATTGCTAGGTATCT
>PVIY010012943.1:0-60473 GCA_004026745.1 Myrmecophaga tridactyla
CCCACCCCCACCCAAGCCCATCATCCCTCCTCCTTCCCAAATCCCGAATCAACTGCTGTTTTGAATCTGTCATCTCTCTTTCCAGATAAAAGGTATATTAAAAAATAGACGCTCAAATCCAGGACTGTGTAATTCAAAGCGATGCATCTGACAATCACTGCATCGTCTTTCCCCCCGCCTTCTATTCTCTTTCCCCTGTCACTTAGCCTGGGTTGGTGATAAAATTCCAGGCAAGGCTTGGAATGTGGATGAGCCAAGATGGCTTTGTCAAAACTGAATAATTAGAATTGAAGCGCGAGGCTGAGGTTGGAGAAGTTTGTAGGGGTGCCTGTGGTGACGGGAACGTGGCCCTCACTGATGAATCCAGGCTGGGCCGGGTCAGGGGAGCAGGAAGAGGGAAAAAAGCAAGGAAGCAGATGGCACCAAGAGAAGCAGTAAGAGAGGGGACTGCAAAAATGGAGACAGAGAACCAAGCTGCAGTGGAGAGTTGGGCAGGTGACCACAGTTCTCAGGCCCAGGCAGGGCTGGGAAAAGCAGGGGCATGTTTGCAGGACTGTACCAGAGCAGACTCGGAGGCAAATGCCTGCATTGTCCCCCAAGGATCACTTGTTTGGACCAAGATTCCCTGCTGGGGATATCCTTTTATGCTTTTTATTAACAGCATATAGAACAAGAAGCACCACGTTGCCAGCAGCACAGAAGCCCCCTCCCTGTGTTCCCTAAAGGACATGAGGTTTTCCTTGGCAATCCTATTCAAGGTTTTCTATCCTGGTCTCTTAGAGTCCCAGGGGGTTGAGCAGAATGTAGCAATGGGCGTGTTTGTATGTGTTGGCTTGGTGGAGCTCTACTTTTCTCACATCACAGGGACAAGATTTTAGAAATATTGATGTCCTTTGTCCTTCTATGTCCATGACCTTCTCTCCACACATAAATCCACCTGGGGAGGGGAGAGGGGACTGGGCTTGCTATGGGAATGCATAAGGATTGACTCCAAAGGCAGGCAAAGAGAAAGCTTCTGACCTTCAAAACAGTGTTCTCTATTAAGTAAACAACAGGGTTGACAGCCAGGCATCATAGGGAGAAGAGAGATGTTCTAAATTCCCCAGCTCCCATGTAACACACGGAAGGTAGGGCCAGCCAGCAAGCTCCTAGAGTTTTAAGGCAAAGAGGTCAGAGTAGATAGGAAAGAAGTGAAGGAAAAGCCTATCCTTTCTGATCTGAGTGACTGTGGGAAGTCAAAGGCAGAGAGTAAAGAGAAAATGTATGGGGAGAGAGACTAGAGCCTATTAGACTTGCAACCCTGTCTCCCGTTCTAGAATGTTGGAAATATAGATACCTAACTATCTGTATAATTATATAATATATGGTCATATATACACACAGATATATGTAGGTATGTATGTATATGTATATGTGCATGAATATACCTGTGGCAATTTTGCATGGTTGAGACAGTAGAGGCATCTGGTTGGTTGCAGACAGGTCTGTTTTGCGCCCTTGAGCTGCCCTTCACCCCATGTGGCATGGATACTGCATTGAGTTTTTGAGGATCACCATGAGGAAGGTGTGGTGACACCTCTGGATCCCCTTGGCCTCCCCGAGCTCAGGACCTGGGACTTGGGAACAGCCTTCTCGGGGTGGAAGGGAGATGCTTCCAGGTGCTTGATCCTTCTCTCCATCCTAAACCAGAGTGGGGAGTCATCGCTGGCCTTACCATATTTTCTGGCCATATATTATTCCTGCCTTCCGGTGTGAACAGAGCGTCATTCACTTCTTTCCTTACACCCGCAGTCTCTTCCTTGAAACAAAGATCTTATCGCTATCTCGGGCTTTCTCCAGGCACTCTGATCAGCCAAGGCTGAGAGGTGGACAGCCCAGACCAGAGACCAGATGGAAAATGTTGCAAAGACTCAGGGAGGAGTATGGCAGCAGCAAGAGCTGAGAGGAGGCCAAGCCAGCAGCAAAGGACCAGGTCTTTGCGAAGCCAAGAAAGAGACTATGGATTATCAGTTACAGGTCTTAGCCTCAAATACCAGCAGGACATCAAGTGACAGGATCACATCCAGTAAACACCTGCCTGAGACTGAGGTTCCCTGCCCCCCATCCAGGAGTCTCTGAGGCCCCCACTCACCATGACACCCTTTTGGAGAGAATATGGTTGGGGACAGGACTCAGTGACAATCTATGAGAGATTGCCTGAAACCTAAAGCAACTAGGAGTGGGTCGGATTGAATTTGCTTGGACCAAGATAGAGTTCCAGCTCTTCCTTGGCTACCCTAAAAGGAGCTCATGAGGAAGGAGAGTCATTCCAGAGATTAAAGACATGGTATTTTTTCTGCACACATGACTTGTGGTATGGATACATTTGTGAGCCCACCACACAGGTACACAGAATGTCTTATTCAGCTCAAGGATGCCCTGAGCCTAGCCTGGGAGGGTATCTTCCATCCTTGAAATAGACATGAAAGATAAGAGAAGGAGGAAGAGGAAGATGAGTATAACAGGGAGGGAAATGGAGGGAGGGAAGGTGGGGAGAGAGGAAGGAAGGAAGGAAGAAAAGAAGAAAAGAAGGAAGAAAGAAGCCCCACCGGCTGAGGGGAACTGAATCACCCATGTCCTAGGAGGTCCCCTATCCTCCTGGGGTCACCGCCTATGGGAGCAGCATTTGGAGGGGCCCCCGACATACTTCATCATTGATTTGTTATAACCCTGTCTCCACACTTTCCAGGGATGTTAGCTCCACGGTTACTGAGTGCTAGAGCAAGGAATGGGAATCACAATGTCCCCTTCCTCTCAGTGTAGACACCTCTGGATCCCCTTGGCCTCCCCGAGCTCAGGACCTGGGACTTGGGAACAGCCTTCTCGGGGTGGAAGGGAGATGCTTCCAGGTTCTTGAGACTTCTCTCCATCCTAAAACAGAGAAGGGAAACATCGCTGGCCTTACTGTATTTTCTGGCCATATATTATTCCTGCTGTCTGGTGTGAATAGAGCGTCATTCATTTCTTCCCTTACACCCACAGTCTTTTCCTTGAAACAAACATCCTATTGATATCTTGGGCTTTCCCCAGGCTCCTCTGATCACCAGGCACTTTGCACCTTCCCCAGGGATAGGGATTTTGGTTTAGACTTCCATGCCAAGGGTTCCTGGTCTGGACCTCCATGCTCTTTAAGAATACTCTGCCAGCAGTCCCAACCGCCAAAATACCCCCTCTGCATTGTAGTGCCAGGAAAGAGTGATCGCCTCCCTCTCTCTTAATGAGACTCCTGCAGTGCTACTCCTGAGAATGGAGCTGAGAATGAAGGAGAAACAAGCCTGAGATGGCTCACCGGGGGAATCCGCTGCTGTCCCAGCCTTCCTTAATTTGCCAAGTAGTCAGGAAGCTTCTGCCTGAGCTAACTTAATAATCATGGAGTGTGAGGACCAGCAGAACTCCTCTTCCAGAGCCTCCCCTAGTCCCCAAGGATGGAGAGGGAGAGACACCAAAGGCTCAGCCTCTTCCCAAGGCAAGAGCAGCTGGGGGCCAGTCTAGAAATAAAGTTGATCCCGCTGACTTGGATTGCAGTAAAGTTGATCTTGCTGGCTTGGATTGCAGCCTTTTAATCTCTCTGAAGAACAGCAGACAGGCCCACGGCCCTAGTAAATACAAATGGTCCAGGGCCATCCTGAGTCTGTATAATATTTTATTTTCAATAAAGTTCATTCTTTCAGTGTACACTCAAATGCCATTTAATGTTCATATTTCTATAAGGCCTTTCATTTCAATTAAAACTTCCATGTATCCAACTTGTGAACCCAATCATGGTCCCATTTTATATCCATAGCTGTAGAAGCTGGTATATATCCTTTGGAGTGACTTAAAAAATCCACACTTAGCCCATCACAAGTGATTTTAATGTGAAAATCTGTGTAACATAAATAAGGCAGGTTGAAGGTGATGAGTGAGTTCAAAGGAAGGAAAGATTGCCATTAGCTTGGGGAATTAGGAAGGTCCTTAGATACTTCTAAGTTGGAAGAGTAACCAGAAGAGTTACCTGATATGTTATGCAAAATTATATACCTGCTGCCTGGATTAACCCTGACAAATTTATTCACTATGGGGTAGAGTGGTCCTTGAACTAAAAGTCAAGGATTTCCACTTGGATTCTTTGCTTTGTAGAAGAAATCACTTACTTTCCCTGGTGCAGCACTTGGTAGCCTCAAGACAGGTAGAAAATTCCGGCTCCATATGGTTCCCTGTTCCATAGCCACTTTTCCTACAGAGTGTGTTAAGGGCGTACGTTTTCAACCACCATACTGGGGTAGTGTATACATCACATTTCTTGATTTTTTTCCAAATAAAAAATTATCTTACGAATTGGACTGTATCAAAAGTTATTTTATAAACTGCTCTGTGGCTATTGAAGTGTACTTTGACATTTTTTCCCTTTCTTTGTATGTATTTAATATTTAACAATAAAAAACGTTTTTTAAAAAAATCTGCTCTGTGGCCTCTTTTGTTGCTCAGACGTGGCCTCTCTCTTTAAGCCAATTCTGCAAATAAATTCACTGCCTTCCCCTTTATGTGGGACATGACTCTCAGGGGTGTATGTCTCCCTAGAAACATAAAACAGGACTCCTGGGGATGAACCTGGCCCTGGCATCGAGAATGACCAAAAGGAAGTAAATAAATGGAAAAATAAAGTTTCAGTGGCTGAGAGTTTTCAAATAGAGTCGAGAGGCCATTTTGGAGGTTACTCTTATGCAAGCTTTAGCCAGATATACCAAACTATCACGGTATGCCAAGCCCCAACCAACAGTATTTTTGAAAACCCTAGGGAGTGCCCTGGGCTCTATCTAAGTCTCTATAAAGGTTGTTCTTACTAAGTTTATTTTCTCAGAAACTTAAGGCCTCCAGACTGATCATAGGCCAGGGAGACGTACACCCCTGCGAGTCATGTCCCACATAAAGGGGAGGACAGTGAATTTATTTGCAGAGTTGGCTTAAGGCCTGAAATCCAGAACTACCAGTATATTCACGAACAATGACCAGGTTCACTCCCCTATCTCAGAAGGTCAACACCCCTTTCCAGAATGAAGTTAAAATGGTCATTGCCCAGATATCCCTGAAGATTGAGAGACCGCTCAAAGTTCTGCATTTGTAAGACTAATAAAATAGTTGAATAATAAAAAAATAGTTTAATAATAAAAAACTAAACATGCTATTACCAAATGACCTACCAAATGCATTTTTTGGCATTTATCCCAGATAAATGAAAACTTCTTTTCACATAAAAACCTATACATGAATGCTCACAGCAGGTTTACTTGTAATAGCCACATGCAGAGGCAAATATACTTCAGTGTGAATGGTTAAACAAACTATGGCCCGTCTATATCATTCAGCAACTAAAAAGAAACAACTATTGATATATGCCAAGTTGGGTGAATCTCAAGGGAATTATGCAGAGTGAAAAAAAAAGAAAAGAATCTCCATAGATTACAAACTGTATGATTCCATTTAGATAACATTGTTGAAATGACAAAATTATGGAGATGAAGATTGTGGTAGTAGGTTCAGGTGAAAACTTGGCCAGGTGAAGGCACCTAGTTCTATTGCTGTGGACATGAGCCAATGGCATGTGAATCTCATCTGTTGCTGCTTACATCTGCAGTCGGTAGGAGGTGTGCCTGCTGCAACGAATGTTTGATTTAATTGGCTGGTGCTTAAATGAGAGAGCTCAACGTAGCACAGCCCAAGCAGCTCAGCATACCTCATCTCAGCACTCGCAGCTCAGCCCAAGCCTTTGGAGATGCAGAAAGGATGCTGGAACCTAGAAGCCTGGAGAGAAGGATAGCAGAGAACACCCTGTGCCTTCCCATGTAAGAAAGAACCTCAGTTGAAAATTAGCTGCCTTTCCTCTGAAGAACTAACCGTTAACTAAATAAATCCCCTTTTATTGAAAGCCAATCCATCTCTGGTATGTTGCATTCCGGCAGCTAGCAAACTAGAACAAAGATAGATTAGTATTTCCCAGGGTTTTGGGGCAGGAGGTAAAGGGCAGGAGGGAAGTGGGTGTGCTTATAAAAGTTCATCTGAGGGATTCTTTGGTGGGGGAACAGCTCTGTATCTTGACTGCAGTGGTGGAAACACAAACCTGCATGTGACACAAATGCATAGAACTAAATACACAACACACAAATGAGTACATGTAGAACTAGTGAAATCTGAATAAGATCAGTGGTTTGTATCAATGTGAATTCCTGTGGCTGTGATATTGCACTATGGTTTTGTAAGATACTACCATGGGGGTACTGGGTGAAGGGTATTTGGGATTATGCTGCTATAAAGATAACAAAACAAAACCCATTCCGTAAAAGAAAATATTGATAAATTTGAATTAACAACGACAATAATGAAGAGTCGGGCTGGGGAAAATACCCATAAAGAAAAATCAAAAGACACAGTGATCTTAGAAGATATTTGTAATTCTACCATAGACAATGGGCAAGTTTATCCAATACATAAAGAGTTCCTCCAATTCAATACGAAAAAGGTCAAAAGCTCAATAGAAAAATGGGCAAAAGAAGTGGATAGATTGTTTACAGAAAAGGATAAAATGGCACAAATATTTGAAAGATGTGAACCTCAATGATAACAATACAGATGGAAATGTAAGGCATACTGTCATATCTTTTGTTTGAATCACTCAGACCAGCAATGTTAAAAACAAATCAGATGGCACTGTGCCAGAGGAACTGTAGATGGTGTAATTTCTAGGGAAGCTAATTAAAAATATCTCAAAATTACAAACATATATTCCCTTTGATTCAGCAATTTTACTTCCAGGAATTTATTCTCCTTATAAAAGTATCCACATAAAGAATGACACACAGACAAAGTATTTACTGCAGGACTTGTTGAACAACAAAATAATGGAAAAAATATAAATGTACATCAACTGGGGAGTGGTTAAATAAATATTGGCACATTTATACACTGGAATACTATGCAGCCATAAGAAAGAATAAGGATGTGTTTTATATACCAGCCTGAAATTATCTCCATGAATAAGAATGAAAAAAAAAATTCAGAGCAAAGAGTACACTGTGTTCCCATTTGTAAAAAAAATGGGAATCTGTAAATGTTTAAAAACCATAGTAAGAATATACAGAGGATAAGTAGCATTGGTTTGCCTCTGCGAAGGACCTTTTTTTTGGCTGGGGGTTGGGAATAACAGTGAACTTTTTTCTATGGGCGCCATTTAAAAACTTTTAGATGTTAGTGTTAAACTCATGGATTAATTCTATATTCAAAACTAAATTAGCTAAAATATATTTTTAAAAAGACACTTTTAAACATCTCCATTCCTAAATGTAAATAATTACCAGAGTTTTCCAAGGCTCTTTGCTCTCCTCATCCCCTGCCAGGCTTTCCTGAGTAAGTGGTTCTGGGATTGCACTGTCTCTGCAGGAAGGAGGAAAATTTGAGCATCCGTGGGCAGCAGGATGTGGGGGTTGAGTTGCTGACTGGTGACATCAGGGAAGATGCATTGGAAAAAGTGGAAAGTTCTTGTTCCTTACCTTAAACTGTGCAATTAGGACACCTGGTCTCTAGTGATGCTGAGTTCACTCACCAGATCTGGCCCCAGAATCACGTTGGCAAGGAAACAAAAAGGAGAGGTTCAAGTTCCCCCGCCTAATTTTTTTCTCCTTTTATGCTTTTAACACTAGAATCACTCCTACCAGACATTACTTCATTAAATACACTTAAAAGACATCTCTTTTTGGTGTCTCTCTTATCAAACCAAGGGTCTAAGCAACCAAGGGTACTTCCAAGAGAAACTCTTCTAAGCTTCCAGGGCTGCTTTGCCCTTCCTGCAAGACTAACTTAATTTTGGCCATGGCTCTGTAACTTTTTCCAGGCTGGATGCAGGAGTTTCCAGAGTCCAGAGACAGCCAGTGCCGGGTGTTGAAACCCCGACATCCAGATGTGGATAACGGCATCAGAAAGGTGAGCAAGGGCAATTCCAAAGCAACAGCCTATGCTCACAAACTTTATCCATCTCCCTCTTTGATGTCTTCCTTCTGCACAAGACTCTAAAACCACTTGCCCAGAAGCTTGTTTCTAATTACTCCTTCCTGCACTGACTTCAGAGAGCCTGTCTTGTTATCTGTGCTAATCTGCAAATGAAGTTCCTAGGAATGCATTATATCAAAGTCCATTGCATGCATATGCAGTGTTTTCTGGAAAGCTGGCTAGGCAAATTATGTTCTGCTTGCCCCTCACATATATAAATCTGCAATTCTATTTCATTATCCTGTTTTAGTCTTTAAACAGCTATACCCTGACTGTGACTGAAATAAGAAGCTGTGATACAGATGTTTTCATAGAAAATGCTATAAAATCTGGCCTTAGAGGTCATTGGTGGGGTTCATTTCTTAGGAAATATAATGCACGTATGGGCATCAGGATTAAATGCACATATCATGATAGAATTTCAGCTCATTTGCCTAATATATTTGAAAATGAATCAATTTACTGCAAACTGAGATTTAGGAAGCTCAGTTTTTTAGGTTGACAAATTAGCATGTGTCTGCACATATTTCACTATTTTGCATAATTAATTCCTCCCCATAGTACACAGCCATTTTCATCTACAACAAAACCAATCTATTTCCCCTTCCCTTCCTGTTAGCATCATGCAAATGTTATTGATTCAGAAAATGCATTTTATTTTCCAAAGGATCTCTTGGAATAAGACTAAAATTTTCATCCCAATCAGTTTCAGCTGTTTATTATCCAGCTTCCAAAATCTCATTCATAAAAGAAAATTAGAAAAGGAAAAGTTGAGTCATAGGATACGTTGCTGAAGAAATGGATTCTCCTGATTCAGATAAACTAGGTGTATCAGCTGTGATTGCAAAGAATAGAAAAGAAAGAAACCGATTAAAACTGGCTTTAACAACAGAGAAAATGTACTGATTCATTTGACTAAAAAATCCACAGGCAGTCTTGGCTTTAAGTTTGTCTAATTGAACAGCTCAATAATGTTACTAAAGACCAAGTTTCCTTTTGTATCAAAACAACGCTTTCCTCAGAGCTGTCTTCTACATCTGGCTGTTGTCTTCATCCCAAGATGGCTCCCAGAACTTTCAAGGCTGCAAAATTCCAGCAAGAAAGAGGTACCATCTTGGTTCCCAGCCAAAGACTTAAGTATTACTCTAATTGGATAAGCTAGGGTCACATGCCCACCATTGAGCCAATCACTGTGGCCCACAAGACCAAATGCATTAACTGGCTTACCTTAGGTCACATGCTAGCTCTAGAAAGAGAATGGAATCAGCTTCCCTAGAACCCCATACATCCTTAACCAAAATTTGAAACTATTAGGAAGAGAGAAGTGTGGATGGGGAGGGATGGAAGACAAGAGAGCTGCCAAAAGGATATTTACTACAATACAGGAAGGTGAACCTGAACTGGAGAAAAGTCTGAATACTAGAAGACCTTCATTTCTTTAAAAATATTCTATATTGCAGTTTATCCTTCCCATGTATGCAGGAACTCAAATTAGGCCAACAAAGTGATGGCAGACACCCGCTTAAATGAATAGACATTGTTAATTTGCTATTAACATATCAATTATATATAAGCACACTGCTTTTTTTTAAGAGCAGCCTTAAAAAGAGTTTGATCTTTGAAGGCGGGCTTACCCAACCATTTTGTGAAGTTCAACTCATTTTTTATGTGTTTGAAATCTTGAGATCATGGCTATGAGTGGGGAATGCTTGTAATCAAGGGCTTGATGGGAGCAGGAAAGGGTACCACTGCTTCTTGTTCTTCATTCTTTGTTGGAAATTTGAGCCAAGCAAAGGGTATGGAAGGCCTGGATAAGAGATCCATTGTGGAGAATGGGCAGGAACAATAGGCCTGAATTTCTACCAGAGACGATGTTGAGATTTCTGGCATAGCAGACCTCTTTAGCCATGTGAATGTGGTAAACTTTTCCCCGACTGGAAATAGCAGGAAAGATATGGTACTTATCAGGAATGACTGAGTCTTCTGACTCAAGTGGGACTTGAATAACTTTGCAATCAGAAATTGCAAGGATATATCTGATTCTCCTTCTCCTAGCCTGTTATAGGCATAGCTAAATCAATCTACACTCACTTTTCTTCTAAGGTCCAGAAATGACTCCATAGTCTCTCTTGATGAAGTGCTCTGGGAGTCACTACCAATTGATCAGACTTGGAAATAGAAATAAAGCTGTCTTTTTTTAGACTGATCCTTTCCCATTTTCTTTTCCTGTGATGTTTCTCCTAAAGACACATTCTAACTGGTGGCCCATTTATTCTGGAGGCTGGGCTAACACAACACGCCTCTATGAATCTCATTCTCCCTGAATTATCCTTCTCTCGTAGCTCTCAGACGTGTCTTACTGGAGCATTTTTTCCAAACATTATTTCTCAGCTTGCCCAGACATCCTCAACTCACTTCTTATTTTGTGACCTGTGACTGCCAGTGATTGGTTAACTTGCCCTCCTTTTTGGTAGCTTCCATTCAACTCCTCTTTTCAGGGTTCTCACCTCTGCCCTCCGTCATGGAATTGGAAGCAGCTGTTATAATGTCTTTTTTTTCCCTCTCCCCATCTTAAATAAACACATCCAGCTTTCCAGGTCATGTCTGGTTTTCTGTGTCCCCCTGTTTCTTAGTGTGGAGTCAGTGCACTACCTGCATCAAAATTAACAAAGCTGGGGTACTTCTTAAAAATGCTTATTCGCAGGCAGTGTGATGGTGGCTCAGTGGCAGAATTCTCATCTGCCATGCCTGAGACCCACATTCATTTCCTGGTGCCTGCCCATGTATTAAAAAAAAAATGCTTATTTCCTAAATGGACTATTTCAAAACTAAAAACTTGTTGCCTTTCAAAGGACATTGTCAAGAAAGTGAAAAGGTAACTAACAGAATGGGAGCAAGTAATCACTAACTATGTATCTGATAAGGGTTTAATATTCAGAATATATAAAGAGTTTCTACAAATCAACAAGAAGAAAAATAACCCAATTTAAAAATGGGCAAAGGACTTGAATAGACATTTCTCTAAAGAAGATATATGAATGACAAATAACCACATGAAAAGCTGCTTAAGCTTCTTGTTCATCAGGGAACTGAAAATCAAAACCAAAATAAGATATCACTTCCAACCTACTGGGATGGATTTTATTAAAAAAAAATAGTTTGACAGTTCCTCAGAAAGTTGAACATAGAATGTCCATTTGACATGGCAACCTCACTTCTTGGTATTTGTTCCTAAGAATTGAAAACATAGATATCTGTACAGTAATGTTCATAGTAGCATTATTCACAGTAGCCAAAAAGTGGAATCAAATCAGGTGTCCATCAACAAATGAATGCTTAAACAAAATATGACCTATACATAGAATGGAAATATTATTGTCATAAAAAGAAATAAAATGATAATATATGAATGAAAGTTGAAGATATCATATTGAGTAGAATAAGCCAGACATGGGAAAAAAATCGTATGATCTTCCTTATATGAAACACCTAGAATATGCAAATTCATAGAGACAGAAAGTAGATTACAGGTTACAAGGGACTGTGGTGTAAGGAAAAGGGATGTTATTATCTTATGGGGGCAGAGTTTCTGTTTGAGGTGATGGAAAATTGGGGTAATGAATGTTGGTGATGGTAGCACAATATTAGGAATATAATTAATACCACTAAATCGTACACTTGAAAGTGGTTAAAATGGAAACCGTGGGGTTGTACATATGTTACTAACATAAAAAAAGTTTTTTTAATGCTTATTTCTGGGCCTCAGTCTGAAGCCAGTTTATCAAAATTTCTGGAGATTTTTATACATTTCTTAAGGTGATTCTTAAGCAAGATATCATTTGAAAATAACTGCTACAGTGAAACAGAAGGAAGATTGTGGGGGGAATTGTTGTAAGCCTACCCAGGCAGAAGGAGTTTTTAAAGTTTTTGACAATGGTATCTCCTGAGCTTTATTGATTTTTAGGTGGAGCTATGTCTGATCCTTCTTAAGCCTTGACTCATCTCTTATGAGTCTTCTTTTCTGAATTCAGACGGGAACATCACCAGATTAAGAAACAGGACAATGGATCATTTATATGGGACATCAGTCCAATAAGGCTCTTCAACAGCACTGAAAATTAAACAAGATGGAGAATACTTTATTTACTGGAATGATCTCAGAAAGACATGCACATTGGGTTTGAAGGAATAATCTGATAAGCTGCTTGGGGGCAACATCCAAGAATATCATCATCATCATCATCATTGTCCATTGCCTTCTAAAAAGACTGGATCTGGCAACCTGTAAAGCTTTGGTTTTGCTGTATGGAATGTTCAAAGTTTGGGACAGAATTGAATGTTCTGGAAGAGAGAATAGACCAAGGCCCAAAGCCTGTGGTTCTGCCTCTGCTTATCGCACTGGCATGATCATCTGTGTTTATAAACAAATGTATCAACAATTACTTAAATGATACCCATTCTATCAGACACCAGATTTGTATCCTAAGAAACCTTCATTTTTCGATCTGGCCTGTCAGAACTGTTCAATTTTTCCTTTTTCTCATCTTAATTCTTGGTAATTTTTCTTCTCGGTCTTCACCCCTTTTCTCAAAAGTCAGCCTCATTGACTTTAGAGACCACAAGACTCAGGCATCAAAAATAGAAATAGAGGTCAGTTATGTCTCTCAAATCTCAAATAAGATTTATTTGCATCTCTTAGGAGACTTCTGACAAGCATGACAAGCAACCAGAGCTAATAAAAACCATCTTGCTTCATGTAGCGCAATCATCCCAGGCTGTTTCCTATTACTTTCTCATTCTCCCCTAGGCAGTGCCTTCGAACCCCAGCACACAACCCAGACCGAGTACTTGCATAATACTTCTCTGTTTTGAAAGATGTATCTCATCTCTAACTATTCTAACAAAAAGTCAGTTAATAATCTGGCACTCCTTTCTTTCGAGGGCCTTCAATATAAAATACAAATTCATCAAATTCATAGAATTATTGAGGATTTGCCTCTTAAGCCTCCATGCTGGGCATAAAATGCTGTTTGGTGTTATTCCCCCGCTCTCTGAAACTGCTCAAACCTCTGTGTCCAAGAGACTAGGCCAGCCTTTGGCAACATTGGCGAACTTACCACTCTCCCTTGGAACTATTCATTTAAGCATATGAGCATTTTGACATAGATTTTCCCCACAGAGTTATTTTCATGGGATATTAGCAGCTGGTATATTCTTCACTTGCCTACTAGTCCTAAAACTCCCCACAATACAAGATGAGTCCTCTTAGCACTGAGAGCTTTGGGGAGTTTATCAGATTTCAAGTTCAGGATGGCAGCCTGAGACTTGCTGCCACCTCCTTTTTTTAGTCAGTTTGCTTTGAAACTAACACACACAAGTTTACATTGAGATTATACACACATATTCCACATACCCCATAATAGAGCGGGGGAAAATAAATACATTAGTGGATCCTAAATTTTTAGAACTACCTGGAAGATACAATGTAGTTTTAATCTGAAATAGAGATGAAACTATAGTCCAAGATAAAAGTTAAACTTAGAGCCTCTCAGAGGAGCCCAGAAAAGACCCAAGTTGAGATCCTTAAATACAAGAATGGGCCTAGGAATCATCTTCAAGATTTTCACTGAAGAACTACCTTTTAAAGACAAGATCAATAGATTCTTGTCTTTTAAACAAAGTTGTGGGCAAGCAAAGCTTTTGTCCTCTGCTGAAACCCGAGAACTGCTTTCTAGGGAAAGTAACGGATCTATTGATGCAAAAGTGGGTGATCCATTAGTATTGCTTTGTGATAAACTATTATAAAACCTCATGGTTTAAAATTATTGCTTATTAGCATCTCTCACATTTCTGCAGGTTGACTGGACTCAGCTTGATGGTTCCCTCTCCGATGCAGTTCCAGGCAGACATGGCAGGAGCTGTGGTCATCTGAAGTTTTCATCATTCATGTGTCTGGTTAGAATTCAAGTGGTTAGACTATTCAGGTCTAGTCCAGCATCTATCGCCTTATACAGCCTCTCCATGTGGTTAGCTTTGGCTTCTTCATAGCATGGCTGTCTCAGGGTTGTTGGACTTTTTGCATAGTGACTGGCTTTCCCTAAAGCAAGTATTCATAAGACAGGAAGTGAGAGCTGGCCCAGGCCCAGAACTGGTAGAGCCACTTCAGCTGTGTTCTAGTGGTCATATAGTAAAAGAGCTCTCACATTCTCAAGAGGAGGGGAATCAAACTCCACCCTTCAATGGAAGAAGTAAATAAATAATTTGCAGCCCTCCTTAGTCTACCCTAGGAGCGTTCATGGTGAGGGTGTCAAGGACTTAGAGGAAAAGCAGAGCAGAAAGGGAAACACTCAAGAGTCTACTCCCAGGGTGTTTTGCAATGATGATTATGTACGTCCTTCCTGTGTTACTTTGCTCTTGGTCCCCAAACATTACAAGGAAGCCTAGTTGTCATTATGTTTGCTGACTTACTAACTGCATACTTTTGGTCCTTCTATTTTAGGAAGAAGCCTGTTGTGACAGAGACACATACAACTGTTGAAGAGATGCACAGCAATTATCTGCATGTCTCGAAATAGCGCTTCTCACACACACACACAGAAAAGGATTGCAGACAAAGATAGCAAGGTCCATAAAAAAGAGCAGTATATAAAAAAAGAAAATCAGTATAAACAAAATAAACAATTAATCCCAGAGAGGGGGAAAAGTGATAATCAGGCATGTAGTGATGCTGTTTAAAAATATTTTCATTTATGCCTACAGATTCAAGAGAATATTGTGGGGTGGGCAATGGTGGCTCAGTGGCAGAGTTCTCGTCTGCCATGCCAGAGACCCATGTTCATTTCCCAGTGTCTGCCCATGCAAAAAAAAAAAAAAAAAGGATATTGTGGCCACAAATTAGGAGCAATGTGTTTTGAAGAGATGCAAATCAGATAATAAGAAAGAGTTTTACAAAATCAAGGTGTTATGGCAAGACTTAAGGTTTCACAGGTTGGATTGAATTATAATTTGGACAGAACTGAAGGTGAAGTTGTGGATCTGGAAAATAATGTCAAGGATATTTCTTGGAATTTTGAATACAAAGATAAATGAAATGTAAGAGAGGAAAATTAAGACAAACAAATGACAAATCTAGGAGGCCTGGAACCAATCTAGTAAACTTTCTAGGAGAAAACAGAAGCATCAGAAGGTAAAAGAAAAAATTAATAATTG
Source organism: Myrmecophaga tridactyla (assembly GCA_004026745.1). Lineage (NCBI taxonomy): Eukaryota > Metazoa > Chordata > Mammalia > Pilosa > Myrmecophagidae > Myrmecophaga > Myrmecophaga tridactyla. The sequence goes on from PVIY010012943.1 coordinate 15,268, forward strand.
GAGAAACTAATGATAAAAGTAAAATTCCCTAAACTGATGGTAGACATGGTTCTTAAGACTCAGTGGCTACTGAATATGGAAAAGAATAAATGGGGATGTAACCACATATACACACAACCTGCTGGAATTTCCTAACTCAAAGGATGATGTGAATGTCCTTAAAGCTTCTTGAGAGAAAAGGGAGGTCATCCACAAGGAAATATAAGCATACTGTCATCCACTTCTGGTTAGCAGCACTAAATTCTAGGCAGAAGAGCAATATTAAAACTTCTAAGGAGAATTCTATTTTGAATCTAGAATTCTGTACCCAGCCAAGCTTTCAATAGAATGTGGGGGGCAAAATACAAATGTCTATGGATAACAAGGATCCAGCAGTTATATATGGCCTATATCATCCAAGTCCACCTACAAAATGAAGAACAATTGCAGGAGGCAGACTGTTGTGAAAAATGCAGAGCATCCACAGTTGAGTATAATTCAGAAGAAGAAAAGGAAGCAAGAAGCACATTAAAAGAGAAATTCCTGAACTGGAGTGCTTGAAAGTATAAAGAAAAGGTTGATAAGTGTGACAACCCAAACTTTTAAAAGTTTTCAACAATAAAAATGGGATTGAAATATATGTAGCAACCCAGAAAGAATATTTGCATCACGTATGACAAAGGGATACTATTCTTATTATTTAAAGAGCTTTTATGAGATGATTTTAAAAATAAAGTAGAGGGTGTGCCACGGTGGCTCAGCAGGCAAGAATGCTTGCCTGCCATGCCAGAGGACCCAGGTTCGATTCCTGGTGCCTGCCCATGTAAAAAAATAAATAAATAAAAAAATAAAGTAGAGAGGGTGCAAGGGTAGTTCAGTGGTAGAATTCTCACCTGTGATGCGGGAGACCTGGGTTCAATTCCTGGTCCATGCACTTCCCCCAAAACAAAACTAACAAGCAAAAAAAATTCAACAAATGGTGCTGCAATAAAGGGATACTCACGTGGAAAAATAATGAAATGTGACCCTGCCATACAGCATACAAAAAAATAATAAAGCAGAAATAGAAAAATGGGCAGACCATCATGAATGAGTGTTGTGGGTTGAACCATGTACCCCATAAAGACATGTTCAAGAAACCTGGTACAGTGGATCCATTTAAAATAGAATCTTTGAAGAGGTTATCAGTTAGGGTGAGACCAAACTGAACCAGGGAGGGCCTTAACCTAGTATAACTGGGGTCCTTATATAAACAGAGGAAACTTGCACACATCAGGAGGAAGAGACAGATGGAAAGACAGACGGCCATGTGACAGAGGCAGAGATTGAGTTATGGGTTGCTGTCAAGCCATCACCAGAATGCTATAGACAGTAGAGAAAGCATCACCTGCAGATAACTTGATTTTGGACTTATAGCCTCCAAAACTATGAGAAATAAGTTCCTGTGGTTTAAACCTACTAGTCTGTGCTAGTTGTTATAGCAGCCTTGGCAAACCAAAACAATGGGCAAGGCACAAATGAAAGAAGTAAGAAATGTGGTAAGATAACTGGGGCAGTCCCCACATTTCTCACAATACTGTTCCTCCCTAGAAACTCAGTCTGAGCAGAAGCATTCTACTCTCCAAGGCAATGTGGCAATGAAGAGACTACATGTAGATAGTAAAGGGGATTTTTTTTTTTTTAAGAACTGCGACACATGTAAAACTTTGGGGAAAGAAAACTTCATCTGGAGAGAATTTTTAGGAAGTTGAATTGTGCCAAGTGTTTTTTTTCCCTAATTAGCACATTTGTTCTTCACAACTCTGTGATATATGTATTGTGACCTCCAAAAAAAGTGTGTCTATCAGTCAGAACTCAGTGGATTCCAAACGTCAAACAGTTTATTTTTCCCACCAGTGTTTCCAACTACACTGTGCTCAATCTCCCTTCTCAACTCCTTAGCCACAATTTGAGCAAATCACCTCACTATCTGGTCACTTTGGGCCATTAAAAGTCCAGACTGGTTGAAGGTGTCGATCAAATAATCTATTTTAGATTCTTTGCCACCCCCCTGGTCAACTTTGAGGTCTTGCATCGGTGGGAAAGGTGGTCTACTCTTTTACTCTGCCCTTGCAGTTTATGTTGGAGCCGTGGTCTCAGTCTGGGTTCTCTTCTCTCCACCACATTTCCAGGCTTCGTTTCTCTTTGATAATAGGGAGCATTGAGAGAGGTGAGAGATGCCCTTACCTAAGTGTCACCTGTCAGCTATGGGAAGCATCTTGGTCTTGCATTCCAACTGCTTCTGACATCCTCCAGAAATGTGGTGGCACCTAGGTAGATGTGTGCCAGGTTTTCCTGGGATGCTGGGCAACTTCACTCAAGCCTCATTTATCACTGAAGTCTTGCTTGTCTCCTTTGGACTTCCCAGTGGCTCATGTTCTCAACCCAGCCCTGATGGATATTGCTGAGCCCTAGGGAAGCCCTAAGGTACTTGCCTACTCTTCTAACTTAGATGAGCCTTCATGTGATGCTCTAGGAGAGACTGTCTGTCTTCTCCCTCTTTGAGGGCCTTGGGGTCCCAAGATGCAGGTATTCCATCCTCTTTCAGACCACTGCCCTTTCTGTGCACTGAAAGCTTTTCCTAAAAGTTTCCCACCCAAAGAAATGTCCATGTCACTCCTAGAGCAGCATCAGATTCTCCCAAGAATTATTGCATGGTGCTCTGCTCTGAGGGCAGCTCCAGGACAGCCTGCAGGCTCCCAGCCATCCAACTCGGGACTGGTATGTCATCTCCCCTTCCTACAGCAGCACACAATCTCTCCTAGGAATTATCATGGAACCCTTTTCCCCACCTCTCACTTGTCTTTTGTTTGTTTGTTTTGAGGGGAACAACAAGTAAACTCCCGACCCTCTTGAGATGAAAGAATAACCATGCCCCACAAATTCTGTACGTTAAACCTTTGATTACTATCCTGCTCATCTTCTTTGCTACACTACATTCTCACGCACTTCAGGAAAGCTTCCCAGCTTCCAACTTTACCTGATGTATCTCCAAATCCAAGGAACTAACTCAGTTCTCAGCTGTAGCCACCTACCATTCCCCCCGACACACACACCCCGACACACACACACCGCCTTGCAGCCATCCTCTAGCTTTGTCTGGGAATTTTAAGGCAGGCCATACTGCCGTGGAAGAGGAAAACCATACCCGCATCTGAAATGTCAGAATAATTTCTTGTCTCTGGCCATTCATATAGAGAAAATGGTTTCATTCAGATGTTTTCCTGCCTCTCTTTACATCTGAAAAGACAAGAATATTAATTAACATATGACTTGATGTAAAAACATACAAAAAATCATAACAAAAGTCTAACCTTTAAAGGGCTCAAATATATATAATCTCTGAGAAAGCAAGTGATTATTTTATTGATACCATTTCCTTACCAACTCTCAAACCCCACAGGTGTTAAATTAGCTGCATAAGAATTTCTCTCTACTTCCAAGTCTGCACTACAAACATGCTAATGAGAATTAGAGAAAATTAATGGGAGAGGGTTTGTGAGGCCACCAGAGAAGTGGATTGCTGTGTGGGAAATGGTCAGGAAAACTGCTTTAATTTACCAAGACCCAAGGTCTGAGAAATAAAAAAGAAAAACATGTAACACTAACCTTTAACCATTCCAAAGCTGCTGAAGTGTCAAAGCAGCTAATGTCAAAAAGAAAAAACAAACAAACAAAAAAAGATCAGTAGGGAAATGCTGCCAGCCCCCAACCCTAACGGGATCCCTATGACTGAGCTGTAGGAGGGATGCTGTAGAGACCAAGTTGTGGGGGTTACCATCATTATATAAACCCCGAGCCCAGCATAAAAGTTTGGATAATCCCAAGTCTTTAGAAAGTGAAATGATTATAGTTTTTAAGAGTCCAAAGTCTTATTCTCCAGATAACAAAACTGCGACTCAAAGAGATAAGATTGTCCGAGACAGCCTCTAAGATTCATGACGTCAAGTATTGGGATTTGATTCCATGCCTAGATGCCCAATCTGTTAAACCATGTTGATGATGACTCCACCACTGAGAGGCACGTTGATGTGGGAGCAGATGCTCAAACCAGTCATGGCAATGGCCAACAGCATCACAAGGATAACAAGCTGACCTGAACACCAAACTCAACTCCACTGAGTTCTGTCTGCTGAACATTTATGGAACATCTACTATGCTAAGCACTGCCAATGACTTCAAAGAATTCACGGTTTAGCAAGAGAAGCAAACAGCCAGTATGCAAACCAATCAGTGTAAGCCAATGTCATAAATGCTGTGCAAAGTGCTATTGGAACAAAGATGAAGGAGCAGTGAATTCTATCCCAGGCCCAGAAGACTGGGGAGGCCTTTTGGGAAAGAGTGGAGAAGAATGGCCATTTTTCAAAGAGGAAAGAAGTGGCTATTTGAAGTGATTCTTTTTTATTCTATTTTTAAAATACAATTTTATTGAGATATAATCAAATACCAAATAATCATCCAAAGTTTAAAATCATGGCTCACAGTATTATCATATAGTTGTGCACTCATCACCACAATCAATTTTTGAACATTTTCATTACTCTAAAACAAATAAAAATATGAATAAAAATTAAAACACGAAGAATACCCAAAGCATCCCATATGCCTTATACCCCTATATAATTTATTTAATTGTTGTCTCTATTTTCTTACTCATTTGTCCATACACTGGATAAATGGTGTCAGCCACAAGGTTTTCACAATCACATGGTCATACCATAAAAGCTATATAGTTATACACTCATCAAAAACCAAGGCTACTGGATTACACTTCAGTAGATTCAAGTATTTCCTTCTATCTATCCTAAAACACTAAAAAGTGATATCTATTTAATGCATAAGAATAACCTATTTAATGTATAAGAATAACCTCCAGAATGACCTCTCAACTTTATTTCAAATCTCTCAGCCACTGAAACTTTATTATGTTTAATTTCTCTCCCCCCTTTCAGTCAAGAGGGCTTTCTCAATCCCATGATGCTAGGGCAAGGCTCATCCCTGGGAGTCATGTCCCAAGTTGCCAGGGAGATTTACACCCCTGGGAGTCATGTCCAATGTAGGGGGAAGGGCAATGAGTTTATCTATAGAGTTGGCTTAGAGAGAATGGCCACATCTGAGTGACAAAAGAAGTTCTCTGGGGAATGTTTCTCAGGCATAATTATAAGTAGTCTTAACTTTTCCTTTGTAGGAATAAGTTCCATAAGGTCAAACCGCAAGATCAAGGACTTGGCCTATTAAATTGGTAGTCCCCAATGCTTATGAGACTATCAGGAGTTCCCCAAGTAGGGGAAGTTTAATATTTCTACATTTTCCCCCAGTCCCTCTGGGGAATTTGCTAATACATTTTTTTTCTGCCCAGATTACTCTGAGATGTTTTGGGGCATCACAGTAACCTGCACAAACCAACAAGATCTCATTCCCTATTCAAGGTTCCATGTAATTATGATATTCAAATAAACTGACCGTACAAGTTAAATTAGATAGTATGCTAAAGAAAATATAAATTATACACCAAATAACCATATCTTCCTTTGGTCTCACACAGAAATTAAAGTTTTAAAGCACAGTCAATATCATCCTTTACGCTTTATTCTGATTTACCTTAGTCCTACCCAGATCAGCTTCATTCGTTCATATCTCTAATTGAAATATGATCACTTTTTTCAACTTTTTAAACAACTGCTGTATGAAGTAATGTTGACTTTCAATAGCTGCAGAAATCTAGCTCTGAGTCTCAGGTGTCACACAGATATCTGAAGTTTTAGGGAATGACCAGGTTATACACAAAGAGCTCTGCATCTCAGAATTTAGAAATAAGTCACAACTCAAGAATAAATGTGACTGCTTTAAAAGCTTGCCGTCTAGGAACCTTTTCATAAGCCTTTGGTATTTCTTGTAGAGCAGGTCTCTTGTTCACAATCTCAGCATCTGTCTGAAAAATTTTAAACTGCCCCTCATTTTTGAAGGACAGTTTTGCTGGATATAGTGGCAGTTTTTTTCTTTCAGTGTCTTAGTATAGCATACTATTGCCTTCTCACCTCCATGGTTTCTGCTGAGAAATCCACACATAGTCTTATTGAGCTTCCCTTGATTGTGATGGATTGCATTTCTCTTGCTGTTTTCAGAGTTCTCTCTTTGTCTTTGACATTTGACAATCTGATTAGTAAGTGTCTAGGAGTAGATCTATTCAGTTCTCTTCTGTTTGAGAGTACACTGCACTTCTTCAATCTGTAACTTTATGTCAATGATCATGATGATGAAATGCAACTATGTGATGATATTATGAATTACTGATTGTATATGTAGAATGGAATGATCAGGAAAAAAAAGAAATGGGAAATTTTCAGTGATTACTTCCTCTATTATTCTTTCTGCCCCTTTTCCCTTCTCTTCTCCTTCTGGTACACCCATAATGCATATATTCATGTATTTCATGTTGTCATTCAATTCCCTGAGACTCTGCTCATATTTTCCCATTTTTTTCCTTATCTGTTCTTTCATCTTTCATGTGTATAATTTCAGATCACCTGTCCTCTAGTTCACTAATCCTTTCTTCTGCCTCTTCAAATCCTCTGTTTTTGCATTGTGTTTTACATCTCTTCTATTGTGACTTTCATTCCCATAGGTTTGTTTTTTCAAACTTTTGAGTTTTTCTTTATGGTCACCCAATGTCTTCATCTCTTTTGCCATATCTTCCCTCTATTCATTGATTTGATTTTTTTATTTGGTTTACCTTGTTTGTTTGAACATCTTCAATTAGTTATTTCAACTCCTGTATCTCCTTTGAAGTGTTAATTTGTTCCTATGACTGGGCCATCTCTTCATTTTTCCTGGTATGACTCATAATTTTTTACTCAGGTCTAGGCATCTGATTTCCTTGATTAATTTATACCAGAGGTCTCTTTCACTCTTTTGCCTAGGGTTTTCTTGTTGCTTGGCTCTGTTCTCTACCCATTCTTTAGCATTCAGTTCGACTTATCCTAGACCTCTAGCATAGCTTCTATTTAACTGATCAGAATTTTTCAGCTCTTCTTTTCTGATTCTTGCCCGACTTATAAGGAAACTTTTTCTGGAGGAGGGCCTCCCTAGTTATGGCTGACCCAATCATATTTTCTCAGACAAGATAGGCCTAGGTCTGGGGAGAGGGGTGTAATCAGCATCAAGCTTCCTGGAAAATGAGACACAGCACATTGTCATAATTTCCTATGAAGCTTCTAGACTCTGTGCTTTTCCTGTCCTGCTCAGCAGGTCATCCCCGTCAGCCTGCAGCTCCCCTTTTGCATAAAGTGATGCAGTGTCTTTAATTCTCAGCAGACTGTGTCCCAGCCAGGGGTGTGGTTGAGACAAAGGCAGAGGTAGAAGGAAGGCTTAAGCTGATTCTGTTTTCCAGCCCCTGGGGTCTGAATTTTCTGAATCAGATCTGGCTCTTGAGCTGAGCCCCACTCCTCTTTTTTTCGGGAAGAAATGCTCCTTAGGGAATTATCTCCTTTGTATGACTTTGTCTCTCAGACATATCTTAACTCTGCTCTTGCCTGGGTCAGTGCTGAAAATCGAAAATGTCTGAGGCTTTTTGTAATTATCTACTTAGAATAGTTAAAAAAGAAAGAAAGAAATCCCTTTTCAGAGCTAGTCCCTAGTCCCCAATCTTTGCTAGTCAAGAGCACAAGTTGGTACCCAGCTGTATGTACTCCTTTCTTGGGGCACAGCCCTTTTCCAGTGTTCTGAACTTGGTTGACTCTCAAAGCCTCTTTTTTTCCTTCCATAAGCTCTGCCTCCTCACTGCTAGGAGAGACCTCAGAGTTCCTTTTCTGTTTGCTCTGGGTTTATCTGTGCTCAGAGCTTGTATTCAGCAGCCCAAATTTGTTCATTAAAACTGCAAATAAAGCTTGGTTGAAATACCTTTCCTTACTCCCGGGGAAAAAAAGACTGCTTCTTTTTCCCATAGGGAAGGGTCTCCAACACAGCCTATGATGCTAATGGGAGAGGGGTGCCAGCCTCTGCAGTGTGGGAGTTTTACTTACAATTCTGTGCTGTGAACTCAGCCCTTCCACCCATTCCAGACTGGTGCACAATGTGCATCCAGTCACAGATGTCCCACAGACAGTTGTTCCAGACAATTCCTGGCTATTTACTAGCTGCTCTATAAGACTAATTAAATTCCACACATCTCTATGCCGTCATCTGGCCCCACCTTGAACTGATTCTTCAAAGATAAAATGTTTATTAAGACAAAAAACACAGGCAGAGCATTTGGAGATGCAGAAAGAAAATGCCTTCGACAGAAGCTGTTTGAAATGAGAAGCCAGAAGAAAAAGCTAGCAGATGTCATCATGTGTCTTCCTAGCTGGCAGAGAAATCCCAAATGTCATCAGCCCTTTCTTAAGTCAAGGTATCTTTCTCTGGAGGCCTTAGTTTGGACATTTTTTTTGGCCTTAGTACTGTAAACTTGTAACTTAATAAATTCTCTTTATAAAAACCAAAAAAAATAAATAAATAAATAAAGGACAAAAGAGTAGGAAAGGATGAACAAAACAGTCCTGAAAATGCATACTAAATGTTTCAGTTTACTAAAGCTTCCAGAATGCAATACACCAGAAATGGATTGGCTTTTATAAAGAATATTTACTAGATTACAAATTTACAGTTCTAAGGCTGTGAAAATGTCTAAGTTAGGGCATTAACCTTCACTCAAGAAAGACTGATCACGTCTGGGTTTCTCTGTCAGCTGGAAAGCACATGTTTGGCATCTCCTGGTCTTTCACTGCTGGGTTACATTGTTTTCAGCTCTTGATTCCAGTGACTTTCTCTCTAAGCATCTGTGAATCCTCACTTAGCTTCTCTTTTAAGGACTCCAGTAAACTAGTTAAGACTCCCCTTGAACGGATGAGGCCACCTCTCCATGGAAGTAACCTAATCAAAGTGTCCCAACCGAAAACCAGCCTGCCCCCACAAGATTGGATTAGGATTAAAAGTACATGGTTTTTCTGAGGGTACATAATGGTTTCAAACCAGCCCAGCAAGTCTGATGTATGGCAGGTGAATGTAACTTAGAGAAAGGCTGGAAACTGCCTGGTGCTGAGTTGGGAATATATAACCTTCTGTACCACACTAAAGGTTTCATTCCTTATCTTACAAATGGTGGAGAGACAGTAGAGGATTTTTTAGAATGAGTGAGATAGATTCAGATTTCCAGTTTAGAAAATGGTGCTGTTGATATTTCAGAGGCTAGATGGGAGGGCAGAAGAGTCTAAAAGCTGGACGGTCAATGAAGTAACATAAGAGAGAAATAAACGCTTGACAGAAACACCACTGGTGGGGATGGTGGGGAAGGCCTGATTGTGAGTAAGATGTTGGAGGTAGAATTCTGCTAATTGCATATGAAACTTGAGCAGCTCTGGCTTCTAGCGAGAGTATTGCTGATGCTGATGTTTAATAGACAGTTCACAATGATGACAAAGCCAGTACTGGGTTCCCCCTCTGTCCCGGGGCTCCAGCCATTGGCCTCTGCTCTGGTCCTTGAACACCCAAACTTGTTTCTGCTTCTGCCTTAGTCTCCCCTTGAATGTTCAGCCCTGGATTACTGCCTGCCTGGATCCTCATCCTTCAGGGCTCATCTAAAATCCACCTTTTTGGAGAGGCCTTCACTTACCACAGACTCTAAAATAGTCCCTTCCCATCACATGGCCTTGTTTCATCATCTTCACATCACTTAACATTATCTTAGATTATTTTGGTCATGTATTTAATTAGTGTTTTATCCATCCCCACGGCCACTTGTTTCTCTACTACCCAACGAATGTCTTTGCTTTATTCCTAGATTTTAGAACAATCTCTGACACATAGCAGGCATTCGGTAAATATTTTACCGAATGAGTGAGTGAATGAATGAGTGAATGAATATCAGAGCTGACATTAAAACGATCCCTCCTGCCAAGTACAACTCAAGTCTTCTCCCTCATTAAATGGAGTGGAATTTGGAAGACTTATCCACTAAGGCAGCATCATCTGGAGGGCCCTTCTCCTCAGCTGGGATGGGATGACTTGAAGAGTAGGACTGTCCACCAGAACAACTACACAAGCCCCTCCATATGGCTTGGCTTCCTCAGTATGGCGGCCTCAGCATGTTAGAACTTCTTATATGGCAGCTGAAGACTCCACGTGCGAATGTCCCAGAGATCCAGGTGGGAGCTGCATTGCCTTTAATGTCCTGGCCTCAGGCCACATGGTATTCCTTCCATGGTACCCTTTTGAGCAAAGCCATCATAAGCCTATTCAGATTTAAGGAGGGGGCTTCCTGGTCCCACCTCTTGATGGGATGGTGGCAAAATCACAAAAAAGAATGTGGGACGGGAGATATTTTCTTGCCTCTGACTTTGGAAAAGAATTTTGCCACAGATTCTTACTCAAAATCTGATTCTTGGGTCTTACTCCAGGACAATCTGACCTAAAAGATCAGACTTTTAGGAGACCTGAAAATGCCTATTTTTAACAAATATGTCAGGTGTTTGTAAGGCTGAACTCCATAACCCTTCTGTCTGAGAGCTCTGCTCTTGTGTATGTGGAATGTCTCCAAGGCAGTTGCCGCCATGCAAGTTAAATGCACAAATCAGTTTGCTGTCATGCTTTCCTCGAATGGGAAGCTCAGAGATATAAGAGGCCAAAAAGCTGGGGCTCCTCAACTTATAAAAAACAAACTATTAATGTAACAATATATATAGATAAAAGGCAAATGATCACATTTACACATAAATATTTTAAATAGTGTCAGATTACATCATGAACAAACCCAGACTAAATATTCTACCCTTAACTAATGTAACTGCTCTCCATTTCTAATGAAACTGCTAGTATGTTCCTACTGCTAAATTATGAATTTACTGAAATCCCTTCCCATCAGAGACTTTTTTGGCATGTACTTGTGCTATTTGGAATCACTAAGAATGCATTAAAAATCCCCTCTGATTAGTATTTTTTAGAGCTAGCAACTCTATCTTTCACGTTGGCTTTTGGGCTCACATTGATTTTTCTAGCTCATTGCTCTCTGATCCATATTCACCTCTTTCTTTCAAACAACACTCATGACATCACCAACAAATCTGACCTCATCCGTTACCATTCCTAGGATTATTTTATTCTAAATTTGGGTTTTTCTTGCAACACGTTAGGATCCTTTCCCTATCACTCACAGAGTTGTGTGAGAAATTTTTAAGTGATTTACATCACTTAAAAAAATGTAAAACTTGACAACCCCCTGAAAAGATTTTAACCTTATTTTTTTCCAAGGGTTTTCCTTCAATTGGTTCCATCCCCTGACCCCTACCCCATTCTGATTCTCAATCTGGTAAACATAATCTGACTATAGAAGAGAAATTCTTGAGGGAAGAGCTAGCGTGGATTCCTCACAGCTTTTCAATGCCAGGGCGTTCGCAGCTATATTCAAGCAACCAAAGAAATTGGTTGTTAGGTGATTCATGAGTTAGATCTGAAGAGGTCAGAGCTTGGGAAGAAAAGGAACCAGGTCAGTTCTGAGAAAAACAAAGAGAGGGACTACTGGGTCAAGACCAGAGACCAGAATACCTCCTAGGGGTCAGACAAAACAAGAGCAGACAGAGTTGGGAGATCTAAGACTGAAGCCAGTGAGCAGTGAAAATAAAACCAGCCCAGCATCAGTGTCACAAGTGGTTCTTTTGTAAACCAAAGACTCTTTTCAGCCCATAGCCCCACCAGGTAGAGTGGGTGTTCCCTTGGACAGTCACTCCGTGACTGGAAGGCAGATGTTCAGGGGCATCCAACCCGGGACACTCCCAGCTGTGCAGGAGTTGGTGCTTAGGTGCCCTGGGCTCTGGAGGCAACCTTTGCCTGGGGTACATTGGCTTTCTTTGGCCCCTTAACTCACAGTCCACGTTCCTCCCAGCTGCTCCCCTTTGCTTCCCTTTGACTCCCCAGAATAAAGGCTACAGCAGAGGTGGAAGCTGAGAACACATGAGGAAGGGATCTCCCCGGGGTTCTGGAGAGTGGGGTTTTGAGAAAGAGAGCATCCCTGAGTCATCCTGCAGGATGCTGCCCTTTCAAAAGTTAATTAGGATGTCAGTTGTTTATGATAATGATCATAATCATGATTACTTTAGAGATTACTTATGGCTCTGCAAGGAGTTCTTTCTGCAAATCTGTGTTGTTTGCCTTTTTATTGTTGCATCATTTCTCATCTTTCCTCCCCCTCTTTTCCTAGAGAAGTCCCACCTACCTGCTTCCCACCTTCTCTTCTTTCACGTCCTTCTTTTCTTCACCCTTTGCCATTTCAAGTAATAGAATTGTCACAAGTTGGAGACGAAAGCAGATTCCAGACCACCTTGTGCACCCCCGACCTTTTACACTTGAGGAAACTGCTTCCAAAGAGGGGAATGACTGCTGTGACTGCACAGCTGGCCTGGGACAGGTCTGAGACTAATGCCCGGGACTCTGGGGCCATCAGATGCTCCAAACAGCCACATCTCCTCCTTTTTTTTTCTTGACTTCTGTCCTTCCCCACTTCTTTTTGACTCCAGGAATAGATGGGTAGGCTCCTGAGAGCTCCCTAAACAGGAAAAGCTATGTGTTTATGGTGTGAAGATCTTGCAAGTGGCAAGAACTGCAGGCCAGAAGGAGGCATTGGAAACCCTGAAAGACTTCCTGCCCAAGCTTGTCCCACCTGAGACCCACACCTCCTTCGCCTCCAGCACAGGGCACTGGAAGGGTCATTTTGACTTGCAAAGTGAAAATTGGTGGTTTGGTGATGCCTCATGCTGACAGTCTCTGAATCCCAATTGTCGGAGTTACTGACATTATTGCAAATAGCAACTTTTCTGCTGCAAATGAAGCTGCAAATGAAATGCTGGTTTCCAGCGGAATGCCTCCAACTGCGTGTGAATTGTTGGCAGGCAAGCACTCTGCAACATTGGCCCTCTCCTAATCATTTACTTTTCCTGTGTTTGCATAGGTCATGGCTGATGCTGCAGAGTCCTCCAGAACCCACCCCTACAGACTGAAGTCAGAAATCTCTGCTTCTGTGGCTCCTTCTCTGCATAGCACATCCATTCCGAAGATAGAACCCTAATGCCTGAATTAGAAGGAATTTCAGTGATCCTCCCATGAACTATTCTTTTATTTTGTAGATGATGTAAATGAGACTCAGATAAATTACAATTCAGCATTTAGTTAGTGGCAAAGTTAGGAAGCGGCCAGGAAGCAGAGCAGGGGAAAAGAAGCAACAAATATTTTTCAGCTCCTACCATGTGCCAGGCTTCATACCTGCAATTCCATTTAATTTTTAATGTCTTTTTTTTATTATTTTTTATTTTAAATGAGAGATGACCAGGGCTCTCTATGTGTTGTGGATTGGATTATGCAGCCCAATTTAGACATGGTCTTGATCTGCATTCCTGTGGCTGTGACCTCACTGCAAATAGGATCTCTCGAAGATTTTATAGTAGTTAAGGTGTGGCCCAATTGAATGAGGTTGGGCCTTAATCCAGATTACTGGAAACTTTTTTAAGCACAATGAAATTCACACAGTAAGAGAAAGCCATGGGTAGGAGATGGAAGCCGGAAAACAGAGAGAGATAAAGGAGAAGACATCACCATGTGATAGAAAAGCCAAGGAACCCAAGGATTGCCGGTGTTGAGAGCAGAAAGCCTTCTAGTCTCTAAATTTTGAGCCAATAAATTCCTTTTGTTTAAACCAACCCATTGTGTGGTGTTTGTCATAGCAGCCCTGACAAACTAAGACACCATTGGTTAAAAGCTTAACCAATGTCGGGCGGTGCAGCAGTTCTCACCTGCCATGCCGGACACCTGGGTTCAGCTACCAGAGCCAGCCTATGCAAAAACAAAACAAAACAAACAAACAAACAAAACATGCTTAACCAATGTCCTAAGACCCAGTGTGAAGGAGTCAGGGAATAAGGCTGCATGGGGTCTCTCTACACCCTGATAAAAGCTCAAAAGTGCATTCTTGCAGCTTTGTAAGTACATAGAAGTGGAGGAGAAAGCAAGACCTTCAGTAGGTGTGGTAAGACCTGCAGTCCTCTCATCTTTCCTAGCACCTGCTTCTTCTCTTTTGTTCCAAATTCTCCTCCACCACCCACTAACAGTGTATTTCCTGCAAACATCATAAAGACTGTCAAGCGGTGCTTCCTGAGAGCCTTTGCATCTGTACCCACCATCTCATCGGTTCAATTCAACTAGGACTTTCCATTGCAAATGCCTATTTGTTGCTTAGCCAAAGAATTGTGTTGCTAAAAAAAGATGCTGAATCCCCAGGCCTGCAGAGTATGATACTGGCATTTTAATTTCTAACTCCATATTTCTCACAAATGGATTCCTAGGTCATAAAACCATCCCTGTTCTTAAGCCCCTTGTCTTTGTATTTATGATTCAGTATTCATTTTATGTTTAGTCTAATAATTACTTCTCTTCTGCTTTCTATGTATCTACAGGTATCTAACACTTGTACAGTTTGTCAGAATCCACTGAGCATTTTTAAAATGTGATTATTTTGATGATATCTGTCTCCCCCCATCAAAATGTAACCTGGGATGATGTGAATTTTTATGCCATTTTATTCCAAGCCCCTAATACACTGCTTTATATATAGCAGCTGCTCAATTAATACTTGTTAAATGAAAGAGTGAATGAGTGAAGCAGTGAATGAATGAAATAACATTAATTTACCATTTTATCCTTTCAAAATGGAAAGACAAGAAAAAGTAAAATTATGCACTTATTGGAGGATGATCAATAAAAGGGTGAGATGAACGTGTCCATGTAGCTATTTGGTCTTTAACTCTACCCTTCGCATTTTAGAATTATATACTCAGCATTATGGTTTAGTGGAAGGAACCTGGACTGACTGCCAAGAGATCCCTGTGCCAAGGACCCTCTCAAGAGTCAGTGCTGCTATTTTGGGTGGCTTGTAACAAGCAGCTTTACCTTTCAGAACTTCCATGACCTCACCTGTAAATTAAGGGTGTCAGAGTCAAGGAGCCCTTTATTCCTTGCTAGACTAATACTCTTTAAATTTCATGAGAAATTATAAGCCATATCAGATCAAGAGAGTTTTGCTATGATACAACTCCTTTGGACATACAGTAAATACATTTTCGCCTCTAGATTGTGTTGCTTGATCTCTTCGAGAGACAGAAGGTTTCAGAGCTGTGCTTGCGTCTGAACTTCTTGCTATCAAGTGTAGTTGATTGCATTCCTACCTTTGGATGCTCATTCTCATTAATCCGAGTGAGTGCAATGCCATGGATGGCTGAAAACAGCCGAGCCCCAGATCACATTTGCTATAAACAAATAGTCCTGAATTATCCACCCCTGAGACGGACATAGGTCCAGATTTTCCTGGGGAGCCTCGTGGGTTGGTGTGTTAGCTTGTCCTTGCCTTACCTCTACAGGCAGAAAAAGGCCCAAGTGAGTGGGAATGGAAAAATTTCAAAATGCTAATCAAAATATTATTCCAAAAAATAAGATACTCCACCCAAAGGTCTGTCAATCAATGAAGTTTGAAAATTCTTCTTAACAGCACCGCCTCCTAGAAATTCAGTGCACTTGGTGTATTTGCATGTCTGAATACTGGTATAGTAAACAAACTCTTAAACATTCTATCATTCTGTTTCCTAAAATTATGTGGCCACAGAAACCTATTTTTCCCCCATGACCCTTATTAACAGCTTGCAGAACTCTTCCCTGTCACACATTCATGGGAAACACTGACAGATGCCATAGGAGGGAAATGACCAATGCCAGCCCAGGGAAAATTTGAAAGAAGATAAGCTTTGCTTATAGTGCACTCCTATTTCACTTTCTGTATACTTTTCATCTCCCAGAGTCCAGAGCCCTCCTTATTGCCCTCTTTCAGTATCACATACCACATTCTCCTCCCCACTGGATCAATTTACCTGAATGAGGGTTGTATTAGGTGCTGTGTATGTTAACTTATTCAGGAGTCCTGGACCTCGCCAAGAGAGTTAGCCATCACCCAGGTGTACCGAATGCCACACTACGGGCAATTTAATTCCCTATTTATTTGCAATATCAAACTGAAGATAAATCAGAACCCATACCTGAAAATGATGCATTTCAGAATCAAGAAAAAAATTATTAGGAAATGATTTGGTATTTTCAATAGAGCATAAAGAGTCATTATTTTTGCGACACATAATAAGGAAACATATCCATTAGAGAGAATGGTCTAAATGAAAATACAGCAGGGTACACAGAAAACAAAGAAGGAAGCATGTATCAGTGAAGCTAATATTTTTTAAAGCAGTTGCAACAAAGAGTGGAATTGGTCCTGAAGGAAAGAAATATCATGTAAGTGACATAGAGAACAAATTTGAAATGTTCCCCAAGAATATAGAAGAAAATCAGGAAAAATATAATTAGAGAAATGGTAGATAAGGAGAACAGAGAAATGGAGAAATCAACATGCAGGTGATTATTACTCTTGAAGTACATAAAAGAACACTTTTACTAGAGCAATGATCAAAGATATGTTAGAGGAAAAGCATCCTGAGATGAACAAAGACTTGAAGATACAAAGCGAAAGATTCACTGCATAATAAACCTAAGTGCCTTATTGAAATAATTTTTTTTAAAACTAGAAAAGAATTAGTTAGAATGAAAGCATCCAGTTGACTTCTTGAATATAACCACTGCTGACATGTTGACATGTTCTTATAGCCTTTGCTATTTCACACTTTATATTACTATATTATTAAAAATTTTGAAAATTCTATCTATATATCAGCTGTGAAAAAGGGTAAAAATAAAGGCTTCTATTCATGCTTGGACGATTAAAAAAGGATCTGTGTTTTCTTGGTGCAGCCTGGTGGTAGTGGGGGCAGTGGCAGCGGAACAGGAGTAAAGGACACTCAGAAAATGAGGGGCCTCGGGGCCAGGCTGTCTCGGTCAACTACCCCACTCCGCTTTAGATATTTCATTCCAAAGGTCAACTTTGAACTTTGGGGTTTTGTTTTAGTGTGTATTGACCCCCAATCATCTCTCAGTTTTATTTATATCTGCATACATACATACATACACATATAAATATATATATGTGTGTGTGTGTGTATATGTTTGTGTATGGGTAAAAGTGCAGAAAAACACCGTGTATGGGTTATCTGACCATGACTGGTGGTGGGATAAGGAATTCTTTGTAGGCAGCTGAGCAGTTTGAGTTCTTCTCGTTGGCATATCAGCCTCCAGATCACATGTTTCCTTGGTTATGTTCAGGAAAAGCACTGCTAAATCTATTCTTAGAGAAGTTCAGAAATCTACTTGTCTTAAGGTAGGAGGCAGGAGAGAAAGAACTCTGAAGACCCCTTTATATTGTGTTAGTTTGTGTCTCCATGGTGCCTTTGGATCTACTTCTAGACATTCATTCCAGAGTTTTATCACCATAATTAACGTTATTGGGTGGAATTAACAAGCATGTAGGAAACCAGGGGAAAAAGAACTTAGTTACTAATGAGCACATCAATTACGAATAATGATAAACTTATGGTCGTTCCAACCATTGATCTTCACATCACTCAGCTGTTGATTGCAAACTAGAAGAAGGAAGTAAAAATCTATAATCCTACCTCCCATTTAATTACCATTAACTTTTAGGTGCATGAGCTTTGAGTCTTTATGTTGTGCATATTTTATATTTGATTTTTGATCATATGCTATAATTTCAATTGTATAAATTATTATTTTAAATTCCACCAAATTTTCCTGGTGTGAAAAAGAATATATACTCATTGTAAATAGTTTGGGAAACTGCAAAAAAATAGAATGAAGAAAATTTTAAAACCATCCCCATTATCATCACTTAAACATAACATTGTTAGCATTTGCTGTATATTCTATAGTATCAAAAATCCTTGTCCCAGGGTGCACAGGTGGTTCAGTGGTAGAATGCTCGCCTTTCAGACCCAGGTTCAATTCCCAGACCATACACCGCCCCCCCCAAAAAAAAATCCTTGTCCTTATTGTAGTTGTTGTATAAACCCACTGTAAAAACTCAAATACAAAGCAGTGTGATGGGGGCTCAGTGGCAGAGTTCTCGTCTGCCATGCTGGAGATCCGGGTTCAATTCCTGGTGCTCCACCCACGCAAAAATAAAAAATAAATTAAAATACAAAAATATATAAAATAGAAAGTGAAATCTCTTGTACTCTCATCCCCCACAGAATGACCACTGGCAGATATCTTCATATCCTTCCAGAATTTTTTCTAAGCATACACATGCATAGATTTATTTGTATGTGCATTTTTTACAAAATTAGATTCTACTAAAAATCTCTTCTTCCATTCTGTTTTTGAATTTAGCAGCATGATATGTCAATACTATAATTTATTTTTTTAAATTTCCAATTGATTTATATTTAGGTTACTTCCAGGTTTTGCTATTACAAACCAACTTGCCAGGATATACTTATACTTGTGTCTTCTCATATTTGCATAATTCTCTTTATAGGAATCATAGAGTCAAAATGTTTGCTATTCTTCAATGTTGATAAAATACACTTTTTAAATCTTAAAATATATTGCCTTCCAAAGGGATGTCCCAGTTCTACTATCATCAACAATATATGAAATTGTCTGGTTTTACAATATTTGATGTTTTCAATATTTTTTAATATTTGCAAATCAGATAAATGAAGAATCTCATTATTATTCTATTTTGCATTTATTTCATTGTTGGTGAGGCCGCATGTATTTTTATGCTTATGGTCATTTTCAAATATTCTGTAAATTGCTCTTTGAATCCTTTTCCCCTTTTCTTCTGGACTGTTTCTTGTTTTCTTACCCATAGGAGTACCTTCTATAGTATAGATATCTTTAGGTAAACAGAAAATTTCCATTCAAATACCTTGACAATGAACATTTCAGGCACATTGTTTCAGGGAACATTTTTTTGCGGTAAAGAAAAATAAAGATTTTTGATTTAGTACTCCTGGTACAACATGCCAATGTGTATACAATTTAACGCTTATGAACAAATGGCATAACAAAACAGTACCAGATATCATTTTTGTTGTTGTTTTAGTTGTAGAACAGATTCCAGAGTTGGTATGGGTTTTTACTTCCAGCTGCTCTAAGACACTGGAGACTAAAAGAAATATCAATATAATGATTCAGCAATCATACTCATTTGTCAAACCTCACCTTCTCTGTGTAACTCCACCATCACCTTTGATCTTTCTCCTACTCTTTAGGGTATTTGGACTATACTTATACTTTTCATGTTGGAAGCGGCTTTGATAATATGGGATGGGGGATGGAACTAGTTGATGTTCTGGAGAGCCTGACCCCGCTGCATTTCAGAACTTACCAGATATCATTTTACTGATCAAAAGAACTTGACAAAAACTTTGAGGTGGAGAACATGGCATTAGAAAACATGTTGCCTGGAAAAACACATTTCTGGGGGGAAAAATACCACTCTTTAAAGAAAGCGCTGCAGAACCCATTTCTCCCCCGCAGGCTACAGAATCCCCCTGAATATAGATAAGAAACTAATTCCCAAATTCCAAACCAAACTGAGCGAGGAGATACCTTTAAGTTCCTTTTATATTGTAACAAGTGTAGTGATGGGAGGAAGGGATAAAAAGTTCCACCCCACTTGCCCGGTGTTGAAACAAGATTAAGAGCTCAGTTTGCCACTTGGTGCAGACAGAGTTTCTTATCCAGGGTGAAGATATTGGAGGAAGAAGAAACATGATTTTACTTATTTTCAAGTGGACAAACTTACTAATGGCATCACACACGAGATCTTCCAAGACTGTTTTGAAACCTATGCTAGGAGCCTTGGGGAACAGGAAAACTTTTCTCTAGTTTTGGCAACTGGTTGATGGCCAACATGGAAAGCAAATTTCTTCCTCTCCTCCTTCTCCGTTCCCATCTTCTCCTCCTTCTTCCTCTTCCTTTTCCTCCCTTCCTCTTGTTTTAATCTTAATAGGCATTTCAATGAGGGAGTTAGAGAGATTTTTTTAGGGACTAGTATTCAGAAGCCATCTAATTTTCTGAGGAGCAGGGAGAATGATAGTTATGTGATTGTGTGTGTACGTGTGTACAGGTGTGTGATTGCACTTTTTAGTAAGGTTTCATATACATTCAGAAAAATGTATAAATTGTAAATAAACAATTTAGTGAAGTTACACAATCTAAACATAACTGTGTGACAAGCACCAGGAGGAAGAAGTAGAACTTTGTCAGACCCGGAAGCCCACTTTGTGTCTTACTTTGCCTAGGAGTAAACACTTCGCTGTCCTCTAACAACATAGAATAGTTTTGACTGGTTTTGGCCTTCATATAAATTGAAAGGCTTCTTTTATGCATGGTTTTTATTGGTCAACATTCAGTTTGTAAAATTCATCCATATCGTTGCACAGGTATAGTTTGTTTATTCTCTTTGCTGTATAATATTCCACTGTTTGAATACACCACAATATATGTACCTATTCTATTGTTATTGGGCAACTAGTGAGTTTTCAGTTACGGGCTAGTTTGAATAGCCCTACTATGAGCATTCTACTACATGTCTTTTAATGAACGTATGTATGTATAGGAGTGTAATTAACTGAGTCATAGGATAATGCACATATTACCCTATGTGCATTAGATAATGCCAAAGACTTTGCCACAGTGTTTGCACCATTTTATGTTCCCACTAGATGTATATGAGAGTTCCAGTTATTCTGTACTGTCACAAGTTTTGATGCTTTTTGTCTTTTTTTTTAATTTTAGCAACCCTAATGGATGAGTTGCTATGTCTCAGTTGGGCTTTAATTTGAATTTCCCTCATAATTAATGAAATTAAGAAACTTTTAAAAAGTATGTTTGGTTATCTGTTCAGGTCTTTTGCCCTGGAAGCAGAAATCTTTATCATTAAGCAGAAGTCTTTTTATGTGGTTCTTTGCTTTTTACAAATAATATATCTCGATTGGCTAAACCTACCTCGCAATAACCAAGCCGTGTGGGAGGAGGTTAGGATACTCAGATGCAGATGGATTATCTGGATCTTAAGCCTCGCTAAGTGAATCCAGGTCTTTTGGTCTCCATTCTATTGATTCATCCTTCCATATTACTAGTCGAGGTCACCACGACTATTATTATTTAAATATTTTTTATTATATATACAAAGCAAAGAAAGAAAAAAAAGCAATAATTTTTAAAGCACACTTCAACAAGCTGTTAACAGAACAGATCCGAAGAAGTTTGTTATGGGCTACCGTTCTGCAATCTCAGATTTTTCTCTCTAACTGCTCCAAAATACTGGAGGCTAGAAGGAATATTAATATAGTGATTCGTTTGCCATACTCATTCGTTAAGTCCCATTTTCTCTCTTATACCTCTTCCTTCTCCTTTAGTCCTTCTCCCAATCTATAGGAATCTTTGGGGAATGCCTGTTTTGACTTTTCCATGTTGAAAAGAGGTTTCCACACTAAAGGATAAGGGAATGTTGTTTACTGAGAATCCTGGAGAAGCCAGTCCCTCTGAGTTTCAGGATTTATCTAATCTGGGAACCATCCAGGAATTATAGGATCTAGGAAGGCAAACCCTAGTGCATGAAACCTTTAAAGCCACGGTGATCAAAACAGCATGGTACTGGCACAAAGATAGAAGGATTGAACAGTGGAATAAAATAGAGTGCAGAGAGACCATCAAATTTATGGATATCTGATCTTCGATAAGGCCCCCCAAATTCAGACAGAATAGTCTTTTCAATAAATGGGCATGGGAGAACTGGACATCAATAGGGAAAGGAATGAAAGAGTACCCCTACCTTACACCCTATAGAAAAATTAATCCAAAATGGATTAAAGATTTAAATGTAAAAGCCAGTACCATAAAAATTCTAGAAGAAAATGTAGGGAAACATCTTCAAGATCTAGTAATAAGAAGTAGCTTCTTAAACCTTACACCTAAAGCTCAAGCAGCAAAAGTAAAACTAGACAATGGGAACTCCTTAAGATTAAGAGCCTCTGTGTCTCAAAGGACTTTCTTAAAAAGGTGAAGAGCAGCCAACTCAATGGAAGAAAATATTTGGAAACCACATATCAGATAAAGGCTTGATATCCTGTGTGCATAAAGAAATTATACAGCTCAACAACAAAAGAGCAAACAACTCAATCATAAAATGGGCAGAGGATATGAATAGACATTTTTATAAAGAGAAAATACAGATGGCTAAGAAGCACGTGAAGAGTTATAAGGGAAATGCAAATTAAGACAATGAGGTATCACCCCAAAACTATAAGAATGGCTGCTATTAAACAGTCAACTACAAATGCTGGAGAGGATGTGGAGAAATAGGCACACTTATTTCCCGTTGATGGAGATGTGGAGTGGTGTAGCCACTGTGGAAGACAGTCTGGTGGACAGTTTGGTGAGTACTCAGGAAACTAAATATTGAGTTGCCATATGACCCGGCAATACCAATACTCGGTATATACCCAGAAGGGCTGAGGGCAGTGACACGAACAGAAATTTACACACTAATGGTCATAGTGGCACTATTCACAATTGCGAAGAGATAGAAACAATCCAAGGGCCCATCAAAGGATGAGTGGATACACAAAATATGATACATACATATGATGGAATACTATACAGCAGTAAGATGATGTCCCAAAAGATATGACAACGTGGATGAACCTTGAGGAAATAATGCTGAGTAAAATAAGTCAGTTGCAAAAGGACAGATACTATGTGATTTCGTGATTAAGACTCTGGTAAAGGTAATCTCAGGGGTTACACTGTAGACTATAGCAGACCTAGAGGTACACAAAATCTAGAGACAGAGGAAAGGCTACTCAAAGAAGCTGGCACTATTATTATTGAGTATCACTATATGCCAAGGTGACTGTAGGATCCAGCGGGTTCAAAGATAAATAAAATGCAGTTTGTGCCTCAAGAAAAAACTTGCAAATGCAATTTCACTGGTTGTCTAAATTCATGGTTCTAAAATATAAAATGGGACATAGTATCTTACGCACTAATTTGTCATACCTGCAAAAAGCTATCTCAGAAAAATTAGGAGATGGTTTAAGACCAAAATACTTGGGCAGTCCTATCTCTGGCCCTAGTGCTATACCATAAACTGGTGTGTTACTTTTGGTCAGTTGCCTGACCTCTGTGTTTTAGCTTCCATTTTGTGTGAAATGGTAATGATTATTTTTCCTAATTCATAGGGTTGTCAGGATGATTCAATGAGCTAATATATAAAAATGCTAAGTAGAACACCTGCATATGATAAGTGCCTGATAAATGTTAACTATAGAAATTATTATCATTATACCCTGCGTTCTACCAGCGAAGTGACCACATATGATTCTTGAATGAAACTCTTAGGCAGAGTATCAGGATTGTTTAGTCTTCTCCTCTTTCCTTATTCTCTTCTTCTTTATACTTTTTCTTTCCATCTCTTCTAATTTCTTATCTTCAGATCAACTTTTAATTTTTTGTCCCCATTCCTTTGACAAGGCGGTATTTGCATCTTAATACTCTCTAGGATTTGATACTCCTCTCTTACATTTCCAAAGCCTGCGTCATTACTGGACTACTAGAAATAATTTAAGGTGGTATCTTAGTTTTCTAGGGCTACCCAAATAAAATACCACAAAATGGGGAGCTTAAAACAAAACAAAAAAATTATTGTTTCACGGTTCTGGAAGCCAGAAATCCAAAATTAAAGCCTCAGCAGGGCTAGTCCCCATCTGAAACCGGTAGGGGAAAATCCTTCCTTGCCTGCTCCCTGGTTCCTGGAGATGGGCAGCAACCCTTTGAGCTCCTTGGGTTGTAGGCGTATCACTCATATCAGTCTCCACCTCCTCCATCTTCACACGGCCGTGTCCCAGGCGTCTGTGTGTGTGAGTGTATGTGTGTGTCCAACTCTCCTTTTTTAATAAGAATTATAGTCATGTTGGATTTGGCCTCAATTGATCACGTATGCAAAGACCCTGTTTCCAAATAAGTCACATTCATGGGATCAGGTATTAGGACTTGCACATGTCTTTTGGGAAGATGCCATTTACCCTGTGACAAGGAGTAAGTAGGCAAAGCATTGCATTGCATCGAATCACCCCGTGAAAAATAACCCTGTTATTTCCACTTCACATCTCCTGAGGATACCAAGGAGAAGTCTCAGGGCATTGCAAGCTTGTTTTTAATGCTTCTCTAGCACTTTAATGCCTCCCCTTTTATTTTATTAAACAAAGAGATAACGGGTCCAACCTCAGATCCTACAGGAGGAAAAAATACCAGAATGATATTTAATGACATTGTCTAGAATATTTGTAGCAATCTTCTTTTTATAAGTAATAATGATTTTCATTGAAAATAGAAAAGATTCATTCATTTATTTAAGCTAAATATGAAAGCTGATATAAGTAAAATTATCAAATTATGATAACGTTAAAAAGTATGTATGTGGAAAATACCACCTCAACCCAAAGCAATATGTCTTTAATGGTGACATGTCAGTTCCATGGGAAACCAGGGGAGAATTGTTTCCCATGAAAAAGGCGCTCCATCTCTTAGGAGAAAGAAGAACTAGGGTCAAGAATTCAATAGATTTGGCTTTGAAATCTGATTTCCCTACTTGCTTGCTATTTGACCTTGAACAAATTATTCATCTCTTCAACCCCAATTTTGTCATCTGTTAATTGAGGACAATCCCACCCCACTGGTTAAATTAGAATTTAATGCCTGTAAAGTATGTAAGTTAGGTCTGGTTCATAGCAGGTGTTCAGTAAATGCAGTCGTTTTATACCACACCAAGTGAATGCCACTCTTTCCTGCCTACTGTTTCCCATTTTTCAAATCATAATCTCAGTTCCTAAGTCTCATCTTTGGTTTCCAGCATAGTCAAAGCCACCTGAACATAACATTCAATTAAATTTGGAGTGAGCTAGTATTGGACAGGTAGTAGGTACTCAGTAAGTGCATATTACCTGGTCAGTTGATTAATTGATTAGGAGACTAAAAGGAGAGTTGTGGCACAAAATCCCCTGTAGGCCCACATCAGCACATCTTGTCTAAAGAGAAGTTTTTAAAGGTGTGGGAAGAGGCAGGCATGATGGTATTCTCTCTAGTTAGAAAATAATACTCCTGTTATTTTGTGTGTGTGTTTATGTGTATGCTTTCTCTTTTACTTGGAACAGGGACCTTTGAGGGTGGCAGAACTTCTTAAGTCTATCAGATGAGTACAAGAGATCTGGTCTACTTTGGAATGGCCCCTCTATCCTGAAGTCCCTTTTGAATTCCCCAATTGAAATTAATTACTGTTCTCTGTGGCCCCAAAGCTTTCCAACATACTTTTATTATAATATTGTCACTCTGTTGCCAGAATTAAGGGGGCACTTATTCCCCATGTTCACATTTCTGTGGAGAAGGGAAGTCCCTCTCCATTATACAGGGGCAGAAGCCTAAAAGGAATACTTTCAGCTTCTCTCCACCCTCTCGGGCTTCATCTGCAGAGGACAAGGAATAACTAACTGATTTGTGAGCTTGGAAGAAGAAAGTGTATGCTTAGCTCGGCCCCTTCCCTCTTCTCCTTTTAGAGCCAAAACACAGCCTGCCTCCTAGAAGCACACGTTCTCTCCTCCCCATGTCTTAAAGCTTATGCAATAGCCCCCTGTGGAGGTGGCCTGTGGTTGATAACTTATGACGGTGACTAGGGGATCTTGTGTTTAAATAGGTGGGAGATAGCAGGAAGATCATTGAACTCATGCCTGGAAGCTTTCTCCTCCAATTCAGCTTTTGTCAGTCCTATTGTCACCAATTTGACCCTCAACTGGTGTAGCTCTCAACCGGTTCCAAAATTGGAGAGGAAAAGAATGATTGTATTGGCTTTTAAGACCCCATTAACTCTGTACTTCAGAATTATCAATCTAGATATAATTTTCTATTATACCACATGATAAACTTTTTGAAGGAAAGAACAGTATCTTTTTACACATGTGCGGTGGAATAGTATTTTGAGGTATTAATGTATTTGCACACTCAAGTTCAGACTATGCCCAATTCCTAAGGAGGTTTTTTCCCCCAGACCCCAGACTTGGGGAACCCTTTGCCTTACAGGAGAGTTATCGAAACATAAACAAACAATGGAACAAGATTTTTGACTTTTGAATTTTGAAAGCCAGGATCCAGGGTCTAAGACTAATAGATTGGGAATAATATGCAAAACAATCCCCCCCACCGAATAGATAAATGATACTGCAATATGGAGTTAAAAAAAACATAGAAGCTGAGCCACTAATAAGGGATTGTCCACCCCATGCCCAAGTGAGCCCCTTCTGTCCCCAGAAAGGCATATGAGAGTTGACTCATCACCTGAAGATCTTTCCTTCCTATTCATGCGAGAACTAAAAATCCCAATGCTAGAAGCTACAAGAACTTCTTTCTCTTTTCCATCCAGTGTGTAGCTATCACAGATAGCTGCTGGGCATTGCCTGCTGATCAGGAACGATGTCTGTATGTATTTTGACACTGCATAGTCCTCTACCCTATGCTGTATGAACACTCCTTCTAGAATGACCCAGAACTCTTAGAAGCTCTTTGAGATGGATGGACCTGGATGGAAAAAAGGATGATGATGGTTTACAACCAAAACCCTATATTCTTAGTTAAGTTGGGGCTGAATTGGAACAACCTGAGCTTTACCTTATTAATAACAGCGATAGAAGACCTTCATTAAAATTCGTATTTGTTGAATTTAATAGAGTTGATTTGAAATTTAATGGTGCTCTGCCTATCCAGTCAATTGGCCACACCTCCATTATTGTTCACATTGCTGGCCCTTAGTTCTTAAGACAATTCAGGCCAAGGCTAGAAACAACAGAGGTCTCTGTTGCTTTGGTTTTTAGTACTGAAGTTTCCATGTTTAATAAGTTGAATAGTGGCCACCCAAAGATATGAGATCTGAATCCTTGGAACCTGTAAATATTATCTTATTTGGAAAAAGGAACTATGCATGTGTGATTAAATTAAAGATTTTGAGATGGCGTGATTACTTGGACTATCTAGGTGGGCCCAGAATGAAATTGCAGGCAGTTATCCTTTTAAGAAAGAGACAGAGGGAGGCTACACACAGACATTTGAGACCAATTTGATATGGCCACAAGCCAAGGAGTGCTGACAGCCTCCAGAGCTGGAAAAGGCAAGGAAGGGTTTGTCCCCTACAGCCTCTGGAGTAAATGTGGCCCTTCCAACAGCTTAATGGGTTCAGTGATATTGATTTCTGACTTCTGATCTTCAGACCTATGAAAGAATAAATTTTTGTTGTTTGTAGCTACCAAGTTTGTTGTGATTTATTTATGCCTGCCACCATGTTAGGAAAAATAATTTATTTAAAGAAGAAACCAAACTTCAGAAATCTTCCCAAACACAGGTATCTTGATAAATAGTGTCTGGGGTGGAATATATTTGGAGAGATTGAAAGTCATGGACATACTAACATAGCACACTAGATATTAAGAACTTCTACTTTGAATTTCAGCAGATACAGGCTGTTCTAGTTTGCTAGCTGCCAGAATGCAACACACCAGAGACGGATTGGCTTTTAATAAAAGGGGATTTAT
Organism: Myrmecophaga tridactyla; assembly: GCA_004026745.1. NCBI lineage: Eukaryota > Metazoa > Chordata > Mammalia > Pilosa > Myrmecophagidae > Myrmecophaga > Myrmecophaga tridactyla. Next base: position 42,903 of record PVIY010012943.1, read on the forward strand.
TTTGTTGGTTCTTCAGAGGAAAGGCAGCTAATTTTCCACTGAGGTTCTTTCTTGTGTGGGAAGGCACAGGATGGTCTCTGCTGGCATTCTCTCCAGGACTCTGGGTTCCGACATCTTTCCCCAGGGTGATTCCTTTCTGCACCTCCAAAGGCCTGGACTGAGCTGCAAGTACTGAGATGAGGAATGCCAAGCTGCTTAGGCTGTGCTACGTTGTGCTCTCTCATTTAAGCACCAGCCAATTAAGTCAAACATCATTCACTGCAGTAGGCACGCCTCCTAGCCGACTACAGATGTAATTAGCAACAGATGAGGTTCACGTACCATTGGCTTATGTCCACAGCAACAAAACTATGTGCCTTCACCTGGCCAAGTTGACAACTGAATCCAACTTCCCCCCAGGCTCTGCCACTTGCTACTTATAAGACCTTGAATAAGTTACTAGCTTCTGTTTTTCACTGTTCCTCCTTTGTGGAAAGGGAATAATAAAGTTTCTATGCATAGAGTTGTTTTCAAATAAAGTGAGATGATGTCATAGTAAAATTTCATACACACAAACAGTAACCAACATATGGTGTGTCCTATTTTGGATGGTTGAGCCATGGTACAACTTTCTAAACTCAAACCATCATCACTAATTCAACTGAAGCTGAAAGGGTTTACTTGCTAGAAAGCCAGGAAAACAGATAACTAGAAAGTCAGGAAAATAGATTTTGGGAAATCCAGCTCTGAAGGTATGTTTAAATCTCAACTCATATTCCTGTGGGTGTGAACCCATTTGTAAAATAGGAACTTTGAAGATGTTACCGTGAATTAAGGTGTGGAATCATTTGTGAATAGGATCTTTGAAGATCCTTTTTAGATGAGATGAGTTGAATCAGGGTGGGCCTTTAATCCGTATGACTAGGGGCCTTATAAAGAGAGGAAATTTGGATGCAGTTGGTCAGAGAAAGCCAAAGTAAGAAGCCAGAAAGCAGCACAGATACCTAGAATAAAAAACACAAGGAGAGAGGTCACATGTAATGGAGAACTGCCATCACCAGAACTTGACAGATTTTGGAGAAATCCTGGCCATGCCAACATCTTGACTTTGGACTTCTAGACTTCAAACCCTGAGACAATATATGCTTGCTGTTTAAGCCAACCTACTGTGTGGTATTTGTCATAGCAGCTCTAGGAAAACTGAGACATTGTCCTGAGGATCAGTATGTCTAAGTGAAAGCCCAGGCTCTTCTCTTTAGAAGTGCAGCTGCTTGGACCCATCTGAAAGCCTGTGTCCAGGAGTAGTGATCACTGCCACAGAACTATTGCTGTCTTGGAAAGACTACCAGACAAGGTGACATAGTCCATTGAACACCCTGGCATTTCTCTGGGAAGAGATTAGTGACCTGTGGCTGAAAGTGAGCTTTTGGCAGGTGGCACACTGCAGAAATAGCTTGAGTCATTTCAGGCTCATTAACTTCATCTGCTCTGACCATCTAGGCTTGGTCAGCCGGAGAGGACTCCTAGGTTATTGACACCATGGGGACCTTTTAGGAAATCATTTTCCTGCAATTTGGAGATTACTACTCTGTGGCAGCACTCCATGAAGTAACACCTATTATCTTCCTTGGTTAGGAGTAGGCAGTCATTATGGGTTGTAATTTGGGGTATACTTCAAGGATCCCCAGCCTCCCCAAACTCTCACTTACCCCCAATCCATACAATCTAACCTCTGCGCTTGCTCCTTCTGTCATGCACTTCTAACAACTCTGTCACTACTTTGAATGAAAGGATAAAAATATATACCTAGGGTGGTGCAATGGGGGCTCAGTGACAGAATTCTCACCTGTCATGCCAGAGACCTGGGTTCGATTACTGGAGCCTGTCCATGCCAAAAAAACGAAAAAAAATTATATATATATATATATATGGAAAAAAGGGATGATGATGGTTTACAACCAAAACCCTATATTCTTAGTTAAGGTGGATGCAAAAGGAATTAGGATTCAGAAAGATACAGCTTAAAAAGCTTCCTTACTGTTTTCTTACCTAGAGTAGGATACCCGAATCCTCTCCCTTTCTACACACTTTTCCGTCCTGTGCTCTTGCTTATTTATTCATTTACAATATTTTCTAAGTACTCATTATATGCTATCAGACAAGAACTCTGCTCTCATAGAGTATATATTCCAGTGAAGGGACTGAAGCATGCAATGTATAAAATGCTAAATTCAGATCCAGTTGGGAGCTGTGGGTTTGAGCAAGGTCTCTAACCCAAGCTGATCTTAGTTCAATTAGTGGCAATTTCACTTGCTAGTTGGGTGACCTGGCGTGGATTATCAGAGAATGGTTCCTGATTTGTAAAAAGTGCGTTATCATAGCACTCTTCTTGTATGAAGATTCAAGTTGGGACTTAAGTGCTGACGTTGAGGCAGCCACATGAAGAACTTGGAAAATAACAGTCTACCCAAAAAGAACTCAAATGGAAGTGTCCTGAGATGGAAATAAGCTTAGAGAGTTCCAATAAGAAAAGTAAGTCCCAGGTGACTATTTATACTGATAAAGGATAAAAGTGATAGGGGATGGGGTCAGAAAGGTAGGCAGGTACCAGATCATGATGACTTGACAAGCCCATGATGAGAAGTTTCCATTTTACTCTCATTAACTGGGCTTTCACTTCAATTGCCGTTCCTTCTCCTCACCGGCCCACTTGCCCTCTTGCCTTCCAAAAAAAACCCCTAGAGGAATCCTATTCATATTTCTGACTCAGTTCTAATGTCATTTTCTCTAAGTCTTTATTCCCATATCCACCATCAAAATTATTTCCTCCCTCCTTGGTGTCCCCATCATACCATCAACATAGCATTTATTTTTGGAATTGTATACACAATTGTGTGTCTTTCTTTCCTACATTGTGAGTGATTGATATCAGGGATTGTGACCCATTCATTTTTAAATTATCTAGCAATGGGACAAACAAGGATAGATATTCTTTGAGTGAATTGGCCAGATAAATAAATGGATGAATGAGTGTGTGCATGCATGAGTGAATGGATAAATGAACGAGTGACTGAATAATATTAGCTTGGATCCTTTAATAAAAGTTGCTAATTGGAAATCTGGACCCAGAGAGAATAATTTGCAGCCTAGGAAGATTTCACTTGGAACGGAGACCTTGAAAGCACCAAAGAGAGTGGGAGGATATAAAAAGGAAGAGAATGGAATGGCACCCTGTCAACTTTAATGGAGAAAATTACTCAATAAAATAATCACAAAACTTCACTTATCCAAAAGGTAGACTTCTGACAACCCAACTCTTTAAGTTGGATAAAACAAAAACAAAACAGAAGTTAGAGGAAAACAACTCCCAGAAGATGAGTTCTAGGCTGATGAAGTCATTACATAGACTTCCGAGGAAGATTAGCTCCAGGCAACAGCCCATTCGTGTCTTTTCCTTCCTTCCCTCTCTGCATCCTAATTCCTTAAATATTTATTGAGCACCTACTATATGTCAAACACAACTAATGCTGGATGTTGGATATAACATGGTATGCAAAATAGACATGTCCTTTTTTTTCAGGGCACTTTCTTTCTCATTTCCTCCTATCTTCTGTCTTCCTGCCCTCCTGTCTCCTTCCTTGCAGGCTTCCCTTTGAGGTAGGAAAAGACAATGGATTCTGAAATCAAAGCCTGGGGGGTTAAATCCTAGCTCTGCCAATTAGTAATTCCTTTCTTCCCCGGAGTGTGAGAACTATAAATCAGAATCTGCCCTGGGATAAGTCAGAATCTGTCCTGAGCATAAGAAGAGTCATTACAAAAATGTAGAGGAGGACAATATGGGAAGCCTGGAAACCAGGACCAAGCCTTGGCTCTGGACATTTGAACCACATGCCCTTAGCCAGGACATGCGATTTCTGCAGTTCAGTGCCTCTCCATCTATAAGGTGCAAGTGGTTTCGTTTCCGATATCCCATGGCTCTGGGCTGCAACTTTCAAAGTGATAACTCAGCTAATATCCCTGCCTCGAATGCTGTGGCATTTGATACAACTAGCAGATGCCACATTTGCCAGCCTGTGACAACACCTTTAGGGAAAGCGCTTTAAAGATTTTAACTAAAAACAGGTCTTTTTTCATTTCTTTGATGAAAAGACTGCCTTTAAAGCCAGGAAGAGAGAACTATCTGCAATTTGATGGGATTCAGAGCATCAAAGGCAGTTGAGTTAGTGTTTGGAACAATCTCTCAGGTCAAATCTAATTTTATCTGAGCTGATGTTTCCAAGCTCTGGTACTTGCTCCCAGCGTAACTGCCAATTCCTTGTTATAAAGCTGTAAGTGCAACTTCCAGCAGAGAGGCCGGCAGATGGCTTTTGTCTTTGTTGCCATTTTGGGCAGTGGCATGGCATTAGATTTACATCTTGGGAACCATAGTCTGGTGCTGGGGAAAGGACACTGGACCTGGAGTCAGAACCTCTGTGTTCAAATCTTGGCTCTACCATCCATTGATCTTCAGAGATTTTCCTTCCCAAGGACTTTACAAAATGTTCTGGACTATTTTGTGCCGTGTTTCCAGAAGACTTTGCTTTGGAAGGGGGATGGAGAGAAATTGGGGGCTGAAGAGAGTAGGGTGCTATCCTGGAGCTAGGGAAGGCAGAGATGATGGAAGAAAAGGCAATATGGCACAATAAATCTATACACAGCCACTTCCCTATCTTGGAGAAGAGTACCACCCTGAAAGTTAGGAGTCATTGAGAATTGCAGGAGGCTTCTAGAGTTGGGGCTGACAATATAGTTGGGGAGAAAGGGCCCTAAGTCTGAAGCAGATGCTCTTGCATTCAGCAAGGGAAGTTGGAAGGAGAAGTTCAAATAAGGAATACAGCCAGAGTCCCAGCAACCTCTCACTTGATTATCCATTTCTGAGTCTGGCTCCATCCTCAAGCCTCTTGCCAGGTATAGAAGAGTCTACTCTTAGCCAAAAACAAAAGAGCAGCCTCTAAATTTTGGCCGATTTCACAATCCTTATCCACATCTTCTTGCCCTATCTATGTGATAAGGGTTTTGAACTCCCATGGGCATTTCCTAGTTCAGAAACAAACATGGGGTACACCCACCCTACATCTCTTCCATACATGCATAATCCAGACTCCACTTGTGACTCTTCATATGGTTCCTTGCTTGTGGAAGTGAAGCATCCACAATGTAAGCAGGGATACCAAGGGGATATTTTGGGGGCCATGCTCTCAACTCTCTTTGGGTTACAGGCAGAGGATATGCACAAAATGTATTTATCAGCAGTAAGTAAAATTTTGATATTGATATGTATGACTTAGTTTGATTTCTTTTACCCTCCATGATGCACTTTCTCTGCATCATTGAAGAAAATGCTCTTCGTATATATACTATCTGTGGCACACTGAATGATGTGTCCCAATTTAGGCATTTGTTTATTCTTATTCCATATTCCCATGTGCATGAGCCCATTGCAGACAGTATCTCTAGAAGATGTTAAATTAAGGTGTGTCCCTACTGATTTTTTTATAAGCAGGAGAAATTCAGATACAGTGAGAGAAAGCCATGGGGAGGGTCTGAAGCCAGAAGTGGAGAGGAACCCAGGAGAGAAAGGAGAAGATATTTCCAAGGAACCCAGGGAGTGCTGACTGGCCTGAATGCTACCAACCTGTGAGGAAGCAAGCCTTCTATTCTCTAACATGTGAGCCAATAAATTCCTGTTGTCTAAACCAATCCATTGTGTGATATTTGTTTTAGCAGCTCTGGCAGGTTAAGACAATGCCTATTGGGTACTGATAATTGAAAGTGAACAAAAGAGTCAAATTCAGGGGTTTTGACCATTTAATTATTTTTTTCCATAAATCTATAGCAGACACAATAATCTTGAAAGTCACAGATCGTCATTGCAAGAATCAGGTGCTTGAGAAAAAAAAATAAATGTTTTGGATACCAGAAAATTCAGTTAAAAGATCAAGAGGTGAAACCTGAAGAGAGTGGGCTAAGCTTATTTGGGAATAATACATTACAAAGAGGAATTTGAATTAGATAATTCAATACTGCCCCAAAGGAAGAAAAGACAGATGAATTTCAAGAGAGAAGGTAGAAGTTTCAGGGCATCCAAGCTGAGCTGCCAAGAGGTCTACAAACCAAAAGAAGCTTTGGAGTGCAGTGATGGCAATTCTTTGGCTGCAGCAGTGGATCCTGGAGACTCAGAGGCAGTTGTCCAAGCTTTGGGAATACCCACTCCCCCTCAGCCACAGCCACCCCGAAGACGCGCTTTTTCTGGTTCCAGGGAGGTCGTGCTTCAATCTTCATCTTATCTCAGGAACTGAGATTCCCTCATATCTGGAAAGTTGAGGAATGTTGAGGGAAAACATTTTCCTTAATGAGATTATGTTTTAAACAGTAGTGAATGACTTTGAACGACTTTCCTTGAATTGGCAAGGTTACATTCTCTACAATCAGTGGAAATGGGCATTTAGGACCTAAATTAAGTCATTTCATCGATGTTTTTCTTTGCATTCCTGATTTTGTCTTTACTATGCTATTTAATCCTGTCTCGATGCCATTGGTGGGAACATCCAGATTTTGCGGGACTATATGGATTTGTAACATTGAGCTCTTCAATAGCACAATCAACATGAGAAAGGCAGCTGGCTTAAGTAACATCTGTCAGATCTGATGAACCAGAGCTGCGCACTTATTATTTTCCCTTCTATTTCTGTGTCTGTTCAGGTTTACATTATTATTAATTAATAGTAGATACTAATGATATTTATTGGGAATCTACTATTTTCTAGTTACAGCAGTTTCATTTAAGCTTAAAATGAAAAGTGAATGTTATCTCTAGGTTATAAATGAGTAAACTGAGGCTTCTAGAGGTTAGAGTAATAGTTTTAGGATTATACAACTAGTGAGTGGCAAATGTGGAATTAAATTGAAGTCTTCCTGATTCTAAATCTCTTGTTCAAGATGACCGAATGATACTGAATTGGATCAGATTGAATCAGATAGTATTGGATTGGATTAGATGGTATGGAATAAAATAACATGTATACTGGTCAGAGTTGTCTGAGGGTCCCTTTCTCAAATCCTTAAAATTGCTAGCAGTTTAATGAAGTCATCATTTGCTTTGCATGCCCATCATCTTCATCCCTTTTGTGTTTGAGGGATTCTGTGCTTTGGGGTCTCGGTGGGTGAACTATTTGTGATGGCTTTGGGTGAACACTAGCAAGGATCCCTTGTTACATGTTGAGACTCGAGGGGAAAAAATTAGCAGCTTTCTTGGTCGCCCGTTCTCCCAGCATCTCACAGAGCAGCACTGAGGTCTGTACAAGACCTGTTGGATGCATCATGAGTTGGTACTCCAGTAAAGAGATGTCACCCCTGCCCCTTGTCTGTCATTTTTTGGATCTCTGCGAGAGTGATTTTGCAGGTAGCAGATAGCATTACAGACTTGGGGCTTAGCTGGGTCAACTGTTCTGGAAGGTGCCGGGAAATGTCCACTGGCTAGTACCTGGGGACCTGGAAAGAAGGTGAGAGCTTGTGTAAACCCTCCCAGTCTCAGTTTCTACTGGCTCATTGCAAGGTGACCCGAATGTCATGGGCCATTCACTAGACAACTCTGCTTATCTTTCACAAGTCCAGGGGGCTCATCAAAGGTAAGCCTCTCTATTAGGGGAAATGGCTTGCCCATCTATGAAATATGAAGAAAGAGAGGATTATTCAACCTTCACCCCTACCCACTTCCTGGTATTGGAAGACTTTATGCCCAGCTGTAGGTAATATCTCTGATCCAACTCTGGTTTACTCACAGGATCTCAACTCAAGAAATGAGCTCCATTCATTCCCAGCTGAGATCGGATAAAACCTGTGACAGGCCATATACCTCCAGCTGCTGGGATCAATCCAGGCAAGCAGAGGCAGTTCGTGACAAAGGGTTGGAATAGGGGGGGATTTAGCCAGCCAAGAGGGAAGCCATGTCCCCTCCTTCCTCTACCCTCAGCAGGGATCTCTTCGTGGGTCCTTTAGCCTGTTGGCCTGTTTTCCACTCTCTCCCACTGGCCCCAGCTGCCCATGCTGGCATGTCACAGCAAAGGTGCCAAGTATCAAGTCTGCATAGATTGTAACATCCAGAGGACCCTGCCGGTTGCCATCTCAGGGTCTTGTTTGTGCTATTTTCACTCCTCTTGTCCAAGATTCATGAGTTCCTAAGAGCTTTGCCAGGACAAAGAGACAGAGGATCATGGTTATGCTCTCAGTGGCCTCTACTAACTGAGATGAATCTGTCATCCCAGTCAGCAGGGATCGTTTAGCCAATAGGTTGGCACATTTCCCCAGGCTCAAAGGGACAGAAGCCATAATCCAGTCAGAAGGGCCCAAATGGCTGCTACCTGTCTAGGAAATTAATATTTGGGGTCTTTCCTGCCATTGCATATATGGCAAGATTTCTTTCACCATAGGTTAGTTTTGCCTGTTCTTGGATGCTTCTGCCTGCTTTCACCCAGCACCATGTTTCTGAGACTCATCCAATTGTTTTATGCATTGGAAGCTCATTCCTTTTTATTGCTGAGTAATATTCTGTCATTTGAATATACCACAAATTGTTTATTGTCATTGCCTCCTAGACATATGATTTGTTTTCCAGTTTTTGGATATTATGAATAAGGATGATATGAGCTTCCCTGTGCAAGGGATGTTTTTTGTGGCCCTATGCTTATATTTCTCATGGGTAAATCCCTAGGAGTGGAATCACTGGGTCATGTTAGGTGTATGTCTAATTATAATATGCTCCTTTTCTGCTTAACTTACTCAGAGTTGGTTTGTTCTTGTGGCTTGTGATGAAGAGCCATCACTGCTGCTTTCATCACTGTCATTATTATTAATTATGTACTTTAATTGAGCACCATAAGAAGCCAGGTTTTATACTAAGTGTGGGGAGGCAGAAGTGGAGAAGATTTAGTTTTGACTTCAAAGATCTGATATCCTTAGGATATCTATGATATGAGTCTAAAAAGAGGGGCAACACAGCTGCATATAGAGAGGTTTAAAAAAAATAGAGGAAGATTATGCTGTTATGTCTGAAAAAAAACACAGAGAGAATGCTCTTCAGCTCAGAAGAAAGAATACTTTCTAAGGCCTGGGGCATCTTGTAAGGTTTCTCACAACATGTGGGCCTTCAGATGTACCTTGAAGAATGACTCAGTTTCATTAGAGGAATGTTAAGTGGATTATGGAAAATTGACTCCATAGAATATGAAACAACCATTAATACTATAATTAGAAAAACTGTGTAATAGCATGAAAAAAATAATGATGTACCATTAAGTGAAAATAGCAGAATAAAAATACCTCTGCTATGATTATGACTATGTAAATTCCTTATGCTTATGAGTGTGGGGTAAAAAGAAACCTGGAAATGAAAGCAAAAACAAAAACAAACAAGTGGTGTGTTTTGGGGAGCACAATTACGGGTGACTTTTCTTTTGGATATTTTTCTTTTTTCTTTTTTGTAAAATAACATTTTTAAAGCAGTAAACATTGGAAGGAGATGTAGATTGTAGGTTAGAATTTCTACAGTTGGAATTTTGTCTGTTGAATGACAGTGTTCGGATGGTGTTACTAAATCAGAAACCAGGACTGTTTAGACTGAATGTGCCAGAGGCCCATAGCTTAGGCAAGCAGTCACACCCCTTGACTTAGAGAAAGCACTAACCAGTGGCTTAGCAAGTCCTTTCTACCCCACAAAGGTATAAGGGGATGAAAATAGGTGGTATTTAGGTGGGATATGATGGATAGGGTTTTGGGGTCTCAGGGGATGGTGATGATAAGTGACCACAGTTCTTCTGGTCGTTTTAACAACTGCAGCCACTGCTTGTGTCCAGGAGCCTTAACCAAACACCACTTTTTCCTGGATAACTGGGAAGCAAGTTGCCATCTCTCCAGCAGCTGGCTGAGTTGTTTTCATTTTTACTTTAATTAGCCCACACCTGCTCACCTGTCATGGAAAGGCTTCCTCTCCTAGCATCCTGAGGTACAGCGACAGAAGCCCAGGGAATGTCACCAGGTGAGTATGCCCAGCATGCCAGCAACCACAGACAGGGCACCCAGCTGCAATCCAGATCAAAGAGATAAGCAACGCAATTTCTAAATGAATTACTGTCTGGGGCAGGCTGTGAAGCACTCTAATTTTCTTTCTTCAAGAGAGCAAGCTTGGAAAGGTCTCCTTGGAGTGGGGAAGGGGTTGGGGTATGGAAATTCAAGAACTCTCAAGCAAAGGGGGCTGCCTGCCTTAATTTCCCTGGCTCACAGATCTGATAACAGCTTGATAGGAATAAGTATCAGCAGGGCTTTCTCAACCCTAACCTGTGGTTAAAAATAAGGTTGCATTAGTGAGAACCGGATACCCCAATGCTGCTGATTCCAATATTCTACCTGTTCCCTAACCTATTACAAAGCCCCCCTTTTCATGCTGAGGTCACCAAAGTATCACAAATTAGCTCCTGGACAGTCCTCTAATGATTTTCTGCCCTGAGCTTCTAGCTGATGAGTGAAGCTCTGCCTCACTGAAGCCGACACAGCCAGAGATTTCTATAAAGAATTTTGTTGCCCTGCCCAGGAGGCCATCTCCTGGTTCCACCAGAGCCACAGAACCTCAAGGCAATGCAAGCTGAGCTGGCTTCTTCTCAGAAATGGGGAGCTTGCCTCTCTCAACAACACTCTTTTTTCTTTTCTCCTTTGAACCTCAAAACAGACTTATCTATGGCCTAATTGACACAGGATGGCGATCTCTTCTGCTTTTACATTCTGCCTTTCTCTTTTGAGGGTTTGCCATTGACCATGGAGCAGGGCTAGGGAACAGATACCTGAACTGGTCCACTGTATGCCTTTACTCACTTCCATCCCTTCCAGGAAGATCCTTCTACTTCCTAGACCCTTTCCTAGTAACTTATGCCAAGATAACCAAAGTGTCACCACTCTGCCTCTGCAAAGCTCAGCTGTAATTGCCCTCTAAATGACATCAAGCCTTCTAAACTCAGGTCTTTCTCCAAATGAAGGTGCTGAATGAGAGGAGGTGAGACTTTATATCATAATCACCATCAAATCAATCACCCAACTCCCTTCTCTTCTTGGTGCTCCACTGGGTACCACAGAGCACAGCATCCCTGAAACATACTCCGATCTCATTTAGCATCAACTTTTGGTACATGCTAGTCCAAGACAAATAACTCCCTGAGTTTCCTTTCTGAGCACCTGATGGAGTATGGATGAAACCTTTTTCTATTGGACAGCATCTTTGTGTAACAGTAATAAGGATTTTATTGTAAATTGTTAACTATTGAACATATCCTAATCCTGCAGTCAACAACTCTAAATGCCCAAAAGGATCAAAACTATCAAGACTGCATGATCAGTGCTCCTGCATCATCCCAGGACATCTTGGTAATGTTGATGGAGGAAAAGACCCCCAAAGAGCAGCCTGGGGAATGTGTGGATAGAGAGAAGGAGGTTAGTGATACTGGCTTTTGGGCAATGGACCTCTTTCCATTGGGTGAACTGTTGATTGTCTAGCTAGAAGTAAGTAATCCTCCAAAGGGCAGGGCTAGGGACCTGCTACACTGTTCCTTGAATCACTCATATCAGCATCATCTTCTCACAATATTGATTCCTTTGAGCCAGGAACTACTTGATGTATGTAATTAAATGAAACAGACTTATGTTGCTTTCAGCTCTCCAACTCATTATCTGAGTGTCTTGGTTGCTTCATGAACTCTCTGCACCTCCATTTCTTAATCTGTAAAATGGGAATAATGATATCACCCTCATAGCCTTGTTAGAAGAATGCAATAAGATAAAACATGTCAAATGCCTGGCACAGAGTCTAATATACTGTAAAGGGTTCAACAAGTTTTTAAAAGTTCATATGTTTTCTTTTCCTAGAGAAGTTGTAGGTTCACAGACAAAGCATGCAGAAAATACAGAGTTCCCATGTACCACTCCCTCCCTATTGATAATACTCTTTCCTCTAACATTTACTTGGAAGTGAGGGCATCTCTAAGCTGACCATTTACCTCACGGGGAGTCCTCCAAAATGCCAAGCTGCAGAAAGCAGAGCTTGGGTTCTTTCAACAGGACTCAATGTCTTTGATGCCACCACGGCCTTTTGATCCAAGTCAAGGGCAGGAGACATGCTCCATGGAGCCATTCTGTCCACCAGGCTGCTGGAAAGACTCATAGTGAGGTGAAAATAGCAACTTAAGGTATTTATTGGTACCCCAAGTTCTGCTTAGGGAACAATAAGCTATTTGAAAGCTATCACGTGTTCTGAATACTAAGTAGAGTAGAGCTGGTGTCTAGTGGTCCTTTCCTTGCCTGGACAAGAATTCTGTCCCCTGGCTACAGAAAAATACTGATGGAACAGAAGTCACAGAGGCATAAATTTTCTGAAACTCTTTTGCCAGAGCCAATGTCAGTTGACTAGGTTAGAAGAATGATTCCTATTGTTAGGCGGATGTTGGTTTTTTGCTACAGCATGCTGTCATTGAGAGAGTCCTGTATTAGGAATCAGCCAATAATTGACTGCAGGACCTTGGGCAAATCAGTGAACTTCCCTGGCCTTTGAGGTCCTTAATCAGTGTTTGCAAATGCCTTTGGTCTCTGTTGCCTCGTGTGACTGTGTACTAGAAGGGAGATGCTTCCTAAAGGAGCTAAATAGGACCTGGGCTCCTGGGAAGTCTGGCAGATGGATGAGGAAACAGTCTCAGAAAGCAGAAAAGAGTTGGGGCTACCCCAGAAGTGTGAGACACCCCAGGACTGGCTGCTGTCTGAACAGATGAGCAGGGAAGAGAGCAAGCATAATTTAGTGCAAGTGACAAAAACAAACAAACAAACAAAAAACACAACTTAGTGCAAATGAAGGATCTGGGGAAAAAATTCAGTGCTGCAGAGCTGCTCATCACCGTCCTGGGAAGGAACAAGCAGACCGCAATGAAGATGGGACTGGAGATGAATCAGGATGGCTACCAGGATGCAAGGTCTCCACGGCGATGCACATCTGTGTTACTGAAGAAGGATATGTAGGATGTAATTTTGAGGACAAAAGGAAATTTCAAAACAGGATCCATTTATAATAATTTATACTATATTATGAATGGATGAATGGGTGTCTAAAATAACAGGTATTTTTTCTACATTGTGGGTTTCATTTTGGGAGTTGTAAAATAATCTCCATCGGAATCTTTCTCTCCCTTTTCTTCCCTCCCTCCCACCTTCCTTCCCTTCCTCCCACCGGTATATATGGAATGCCGGCTGTGTCCCAGGTACTGGGCTAGTCTCAGCACTTCTCTACTCTATTGCAGTTATCACTCTCTAGCATTCTACACAGTATGCATTTTGCCTACTTGTTTTCTGCTTTTCCCTTCCAGGATACAAGCTCTACCACGGGAGCCACTCCTAAGAATGCCTGGAGTAAGCTCAAGTGAGTCCACAGGAAGCAAATTCTTCACCCTCATTAAGAGGTGGGGGAGGAGCTCAGCCTGAGAGTGCAGACCACCCACTCTTCAACCCCTTGGACAAATAGGAGGAACTACATTGCAGGCAAAATGGCAAGATTGAAGCCCCAAATAGTGACCTCACCAAAGAACTCTAGGCATCTGGATTGAAGGGCAAACCCAGGAAGAGTTTAGTTTGTTTTTGTCCATTTTTATCCACCAATTTATTTTTTTCAGCTTGCAATAAAAATGGATATGCTTTTATTATAAAAATGTCCATAAGAAAAATACATTTATTGTCAATCTTAAGCTCTTTTGCCCCTGGGTACTTTATGTTTTGTACTGAAACAATTGCTTTTATAAACTTTTTTTTATTGTGAATTATAAAAGAAAGAAAAAAATGTGCCAAAAAAAAGATGGGCAGCTCAAAAACGTATCATCATGTAAACACCCAAACACCTACTTATCCATCCATTCAGAAAATGAAACACTGTCAGCACCCTGAAAGGCTCTGTCACCGTCCACTCCTCCATCCAAAGGCAACAGTTCTCCTGGTTTGTATGATTATGGCTATTTGTTTCTATATTTATGTATATATACACCTAAGAATATGTAATATGCAAATATGCATATGTATATATACATATGAATATGTAGTGTGCGTATATATATAGTGATTTATATATGTGTGTGAGTTATATATATAGTGCATACATACATACATATATATATATATACTATCAAAGTACCCATACTTAAACACTGTATTTTAATTTTAATCATTTCTTGAGCTTTCTACAATTAGAATATATATATATTTGTTTTGGCTTCTTTCATTCAACATTGTATCTTCATGTAGCTTTTCATATGGTTTCATTGTACATTTGTGTTGTTTCCATTTGGGGGGTTTTACCAACAAGGCTGCTGTGAGCCTTCTCACACATGCTCCCTGATGCCTGTATGTACACATTTCAGTTAGGTGTGTGGGAATGGAATTGCTGGGCCATGGGGAATGCATGTCTTCAACTCTAGCAGACAATGCCAAACAGTTTCCAAAGTGGTTGCACCAACTGATGCTTCCACTTGCTCCATATCCTTATTTGCTTGATAAAGTTTGCCTTTTTCATTCTAGCCATAGTTCTCATGGGGATGCAGTGTCGTCTCATTGTGGTTTCAGTTCACCTTTCTATGATTTCTAATGAAGTTGAGCATTTTTTCACGCTTATTGGATATCTTATTGAACTGTGCCGGTTCAAACCTCTTGTCCATTTTTCTGTTAGACTATTTGCCTTTTTCTTATTGATTTAAAGCAGTTCTTTATATTCTGGGTGCAAGCCCTTCGTTGGGTTTATTACATGAATTTGTCTTTGAATTGCCTTTTCATTCATTTTCTAAATGGCATCTTTTGACGAACAGAAGATTTTAATTTTTTAAGATAGGCCACGTTAATGTTTTCCTTTATGCTTAGTGTTTGTGTGTGTGTGTGTGTGTGTGATGATTAAGTCACATTCCCCAATATCATGAAGATATTATTCAATATTGACCTTTAGAAATTCCATTACTTTACTTTTAACATTTGGCATAAAATAAAATCCTCCTGGAGTTGATTCGGGGTATAGTGTGCAAGGTAAACATCAAAAGTTTCATTTTTTGTTTTGCATGTGAATATTCAATAGTCCCAGCACAATTTATTGCCAAGAACAACTTTATCTTCTGTTCTTCATATATGCATGATTCTGATATAGGTACTTTTCCATTTCATTTATCTATTTGTTTGTCCTTAACTTGAGTAACAGAATCTTATAATAAATCTTAATTTCAAGTAGAGCCAGCTTTCCACCTTGTATGTCTTTGAGGGTGTCTTAATCATATTTGCCCTTTGATTTTCCATACAAAGTTTAGGATAAATTCACCAGTATTTACACACAAAAAAATAAAACTCTGATTTGATTTTAACTGAGATCATTGAATGTCTTGATCAATCTAGGAAGAAATGGCATCTTAAAAATATTGAATTTCCTATCTTCTTGGTGTGTCCTTTCATTTATTTGGATGATCTTTAATTTCTCTATTTAAGGTTTGTACAAAGAAGTTTTATTTAGCTTTTGTTATATTGATTCTTGACATTTGATATTTTTGATGCTTTTGAATGGGGTATATATATATTTTTAAATTTTCGCTTTATAGCAGATAAACCTTGTCTTGGTCTTAATCTCAGGGAAAAGCTTTCTATAACTCACTATTAAGAGTGATGTTTGCTGTGGATTTATCTATTTGTTTGTTTGTTTGTTTGTTTATTTTTACATAGGCGGGCACCAGGTAACGAACCCTGGTCTCCGGCGTGGCAGGTGAGAATTCTGCCACTGAGCCACCATCGCACCACTCTGGATTTATTTTAATACATAACCATTACCGACTTAAGAATGTTCCTATGCATCCCTAGCTTCTTAAATGTGTTTTTTTTTTTTCAATTTAATGAACAGATGTTGAATTTTGTCAAATGACTTTTCTGCGTCTGTTATTTTTATCCTTTATTCTGTTAATGTAGTATATTACATTGATTTTTGAATGCTTAATTAAGCCATGCATTCCTGAAATAAATTCAAGTTCATTATAATATATTATCCTTCTTATATATTACCTGTTTATATTGCTATATTCAGCTGGCTGACATTTTCTTTGGGATTTTTTTCCTCTGTGTTCACAAGTAAGTATTTTCTTTTCTCATAATGACCTTGTCAAGCATTTGGATCAAAGTAGTCTGTCCTTGTAAAATAAACTGGAGAGTAGTCTGGCAGTTTTTCATTGTGAGAAAGAGTTTGTGTAATGTTACCATTTGCCAGTGAAGAATTTGAGCCTGGCGTTTTATTTGTGGGGAAATTTTAAATTATGGTTTCATTTTATTTGCGTTTACTTGACTATTCAGATTTTTTTTTCTTCATCTGTCACTTTTGATAAATTGTATTTTACTGGAAACATTTCATCTAAAATTCAAAATTCATGGCATAAAGCTCTTCATAATTTTCTCTTAGTTACTTTCTCATGGCTACAGGATCTTTGGTGATAGCCCTTTTTCATTCCTGACGTGTGTCTACCTCCTTTCTCCCTCCCAGTTCCTCCCACTCTCTCCCCTCCATCAGTCTCATAAAAGCATTATGAGTTTTATTAGTGTGTTGCCCCAAATTATGACTTAACTGATTATCTTTTGCTGACAAAGTTCTGTTTCATCAGTTTTGCTTTTACGTTCATTCTTCCTTTCATCTGCCTTGTTTACATTTAATTTGTTTTGTCTCTACCTGTTTGTTTTCAAATTTTTTGAAACGGGGCTCTATTCATTGGTTCTAATCTTTTCTTTCTGTTGTAATACATGAATTTAAAGCTATAATTTCTTCTAATCATGGCTTTAGCTGCATCTCACCAGTTTTATATATCATATTTATATCATCATTTACTACATGTTTTTTGATCTATATTCTAATTTCTTCCTTTCCATAGAGGTTTATTTCTTGATTTCTAACCATGTGCAGGATTTTTGAGCAGCATCATTGGTATCTAGCAGCTTTGCATTTGATCAGAGAATACATATTATTTCAATCTTTTGAATTTTATGAAACTTGTTTTTGTCTTCAAATATGCTAATTTTATATAATGTTTCATGTGTGTTTGAAAAGAATGTATAGTCTTCAGTTATTGAGGGGAATAGTAGTTATATCTCTATTAGGTTATATTTGCTAATTGTGTTATTGTACTCATATAACTTTATGATTTGGAGTCTGTTTTTATAACAGTTATTGAGAGAGATTTATGAAAATCTTTCACTATGATAAGGAATTCTCTATTTCTCCTTTGGTTCTGTCAATTTATCTTTGTGTCTTGTAAAGCTGTGTAATTAGGTGCATGTAAATTTACAATGCTGATATTTACTTTGTGAGTTGAACTTTTTTGTTCAGTATTTACTCCTCTTTATTTCCATTAATGCATTTTGCCTTAAAATTTACAGTGTAACTATTGCTGTAGTTACACTAGCTTTTTGAAAGCTTAGGTTTTTTATTTCTATTTTGGACCCTTTCTCATTAGTTGTTTTGTATCTTTGTAT